>SNQJ01S0016060.1:53751-69873 GCA_010110895.2 Picea sitchensis
ATATATGAGAGATAATAAAACTTTACATTAAATCATCACCATCAACCAATCATCACATAGAACCTGATAATGCTTCCTGAGACTTCTTCAATTTCTGCAATTCTTCAATTCTTGGAGTACTCTGACACTGTAGATAATGTTACTCAATGTGTTCTCTAAAACTCCTACAATTTTCACTCCTTGAATCCTCCCCAAAAAGAGGTTATAGAAAATTTTACACAAGAAACTACAGTCTGTACACTTTCCAATGGAAGTGGTCCCACTTCATTTGGATTATGTATGAAAAAGTTATGTCTGTTTTACCTAGAACACCTATTTATTGACTAACTTCATGACTGGTCACAAACCCTATCTTCCATAGAGTGTATATCCATAAGTATAGCGAATCAAGAGATGAAATTTTTACCAGAGGTACCTTGATATGTCTTCTCAATACCATAGAGATTTCACCATCTGAATCATTCTAGAAAAAATGTTATAGCAAAAATGGTAAGATGACCTGAAAAATAACATACCATAGAACACATCACCAAAAGACTTCATCCTCCCTTCAAATCCGGCCTTCTTATCTTCTTATTACCTTTGAAATTCGACTTGTATCAAATGAATGTATAATGATGTTTATTTATACCATTTATGTCACTTCCTTTTAACATTAAGGCCGAGTTGACACTTTCTTATTTTCTAATTCTTTTCTTTAATTATTTTCAAGGCCTACATGTACTTCCTTCTTCAATTCACTTTGTCATCTTCAAAAATTCATTTCTCCTCAACCATGAGGATCCACTTGATGTGCCACATACCACCGGAAACAATATGATGTATACTATCCATTCATGGGTGTTGTATATGCATGTGCATTGTCCTTCATGTCCAAATACCTTTATCAATCTTCCGGTCCAAAACCCATGACTAGGGTTGACATCAATGACAACAACGAATCTTCCAACACAACATATGAAAACACTCAATTTCTACTGGGTCCATGGAAACGTTTCCCCTTTTGAAAGTGAAAATTGTGGCTTCCATTGTGGACACATAGAGATGGCAGATGAACCAACATATTTCTTATCCACAATATCACTTTGTTCTTGCAAGGTTAAGAGTCACTGTTTCCTTGAAGTCTATCATAGTCTAGTCACCAGTCAAGAGGGTTGCAAGAACAAAGTGATAGTGTGGATAAGAAATATGTTGGTTCATCTACCATCTCTATGTGTCCACAATGGAAGCCACAATTTTCACTTTCAAAATGGGAAATGTTTCCATGGATCTAGTGGCAATTGAGTGTTTTCATATGTTGTTGTGAATATAAGTATGTATTAATATTATTTCTAGTTTGTAAAAAAATAAATGATGTCAAATTCAATGAAGAACCTCTAATACTTTTTAGAACACGATAACTTGACCAAAGATATTGTGTTTATTAACTAATAGAGTGATTTATGTATGTTGGAAAGAACATTGATATTAGGTTGTGACTACAGTTTGTGTACTTGTGAGATGAAAGAGGCCATGTTGTAAGACTGAACTCTAGATACATTTAGTATCTAGATTGATTTCCTATATAATTGGTGAATACAAAGAGCTATGTATTTCAACGGATGAAAGTATGTCAATAGAATGATTCAGTATCTAGACTCTTTTTTCTAAAAAATACATCGAGTTATGTATTTGGGAAGATAGACGGAAATAGAATTGTGAGTCATTACAAATACACAATTGATGATAAGAATAAATTGTATCTTCAATGATCGAGTGGCAGCTCAAATGAATTGTTGTGTGAAAGAACATAGTCTTTCATATTTCAGAAGTGGATAGATAATGGAGGGAGGGTTGAACTGAAACAAACAAACAGTTACAAAAAACACCTTACTACACAATACACAAAAAAAGACCACAAATATACTATTGTGAAATAATAAGGAAATCAACTGGAAACTTAAGCACCAAAAAACCCACAAAATGCAACACCATTCCTTTATTGATTCAATGCAAATAACAAATTTTACATTACATCCTTCCTATTCTAAAAGAATGTCTTGAATGGTTTCTTGCATGGCTGAAAACCACTAGAAAATTGCTCAGAGGGTAATGCTCTGCGTGTGTAGGTTGAGGCTTTGTTTCTCCCTTCCTACATGCTCTCCCAACGTATAATCCTTATCTCAAGTATTCCTTCCACGATTCACCTAATTCATGGTTCATCAACCCCTTCTCCATCATGTCCATGCCTCTTTAAAATCCTCCCTTATCCTCTGAATTGATTTTCCTTCTATTGCTAAGAATGGACTGTTACCAAAACTGCCTGACAATTCACCTTCTTCTTGGTGTTAACAAAATTATGTTGGGCACGAGAACATTCCTACCACATGGCTGCAACTAATAATGAATAATTCCATCATGGAGAATTCAAATGTGTGTTGTCACAACATTGAAAATGAATAAACATTGCGACACTTATAAACTTCCACCATACACAAGAGTTTCAACACAAGTTTCATCATGAGTTTCAGCACAAGTTTCAGTGCAAGTTTCAACAGACACAAGAGTAGTTTCATAAGTAAAAATCGTTTGAATTCATATCAAACTGATTAAATAAAATGGACCGATAACACAATCCTTATTCGACTTATTTCATAATTTGACGAATAGAGATATTTTTTGGTGATGCGGCTTGTCCGAGCCCAATGATGCTCCTGGATCAGACAGCATAGATCAAACAGCCCTGGTAAGAAAAACATGATATCCAAATCATGCGTATATTAATTCTGAGGTGAAGAGTTTTTCACACGTGCTAACTGATTTTCAGTCACCCACAATGCATCCTCTTCCCCTCGATGCTTTCAGTTGATTAAATATTCCATGTACTCCTTCTGGAAAATCTTCTTACCAACTCATGTAGTGATAATTTATTCAATTTGCTCCTCTGAATTAATTGGTATATGATGTTCCAATTCGTTGAGGGTACCTTCATATAATATTTTTTCCCATTCATGAAACTCATAGAAGTCAACAACATTGAATTTAGGAGATATGTCAAACTTCTCCAAAAGTTCCAGTCGATAAGCATTATCATACATCTTTTTCAGAATTTGGCATGTTCCTATATTCTTGTACTCGAGTTTATTATATGTGCCTCAAGGAAATTGATCCTTCCTCAAGTGAGCCATGACCAAATCACCCTCTCAGAATACCTTATGTATCCTAAGTTGATATGCACTTTGTTTATAACTTTCATTGCTGGTCTGCAATTTCTTTTGTACATGTTCTTGTAATTCATGCATATTGTCCACAAAATCACTTGCATCAAAACTATTCTTTCCTTCAAAATATGGAAATGCAACCAAATCTACCACACATTTTGGCGACCATCCATAAAAAATATGAAATGGACTCTTTCTCATAGATATGTTCACCGAATCATTATATCAAACTCAACTTGACCTAATGCTAAATCCCATTGACTAGGATTCTCTCCACTTAAATTTCTGAAAACATTTCCTAGACTCATGTTTGCTACTTATGTCTAACCATCCATCTGAGGATGATATGCCGAACTGCATAACAAACGTGAGCCTATGTTTTTCCAGAGTTTCCTCTAAAAATTCCCAAGGAATATTGTATCTCGATTTGAAGTAAGTCTCCGTGGTAATCCATGAAATCTAACCACCTCTTTGAAAAATAATGCAACTACTTCACTAGCATCAGTAGTCTTCTTACATGCTATGAAGTGTTCCATTTTTTAAAATATATCCACAACTACCATTGCTAAGTCATGTTTTCTCTATGTCATAGACAATCCTAAGACAAAACCCATACTGATATCCTCCCAAGGTCCTTTGCATACTGGAAATGGAGTATAGATTCTCATATTATTACTTTTTCCTTTTTCTAGTTGACATATCCTACAACCATCAATAAAATTCAGGACATCTTTATTAATGTTGGGCCAAAAATATCTCTCTTTCACCAAGGATGTGATTTTATCAATCCCAAAATGTCCTCCTAAACCACCAATATGAAATTATTTAATGAGATTCATCCAGATGGAACTTCTGGGAATACACAATGGTTCATTTTTAAACAAAAACCCTTCTTGGATATGGTAATGTAGATATGGTGTTCTGTCTAAACTCCAAGACTCCTTACACGCCTTCCAATCTTCTGAGATATCTACATCTTATTTATACAATGTCTTTAGACAATTCAAACTTACCACTTCTACCTACATGGTATTAAGTAACGTTGTCCTCTGAATTAATGCATCAACTACCGTATTAGACTTCATGGACCTGTGCTTCTACACAAAAGAATAGCTTCGCAAGAATTTTACCCATTTAGTATGATTTTGATTCAAATTACCTTGGTTGTTAATGTACTGCAGAGCTTTTTGATCCGTGAATAAGACAAACTCCTTCAGCAGTAGATAATGTCTCCATTTCTTCAAGGATTTCACAATAGCATAAAATTATTGATCATAAATATAGTACTTCTTTTTGGAATAGTTGAACTTCTCGCTGAAAAAATAAATGGGTCTTCCTTCTTGACTTAGAAATTCTCTGATTGTTGTTCCACTGGCGTCACAATCGACCTGAAACATTGCTAAAATATGGTAATGTTAATATTGTTTGCCTTGTTAACTTTTCTTGAATTCTTCAAATGAATTCTCTACTGCTATAGTCCACTAGAACACTCTTTTCTTCATACATTCTATAACATGTGCACATATTTGGCTAAAGTGCCTAGTAATTTTTCCGTAGAATCCTACCAATCCATGGAATCTACTCACATCAAATGTGCATCTTGGTGTTGTCTAGTCAATAATAGCCTTCACTTTCTCAGGATCCATTTTAATTCCTTCTTTTGAAACCATTAAACCCAGGTACACCAATTCTCGCTACATGAATGTACACTTCTTCAGGTTTATTAATAGTTTCCCTTCCTTCAAGCATTGTAGTACTACTGTGACATCCCCAAAAATAAAGTATTTTTGGAAATTTAAATTTGTTGGAAAATTATTCCATTTTAGTAAAATCGAATTTGGAAAAATTTTGCCATTTATGGCAATTCCGAATTTTAAATTTGATAACTATAATTAATTATTATGACTATTGGGAAGAGATCTGATTTGACCCAACTAACTATTTGACTATGACACTTGTATGAAAACAAAATATTTTATATTGATTGCAAGAGGACAAATGGAACAACCATGTTAAAATCAACTGACCCTGACTCCATGAGTGGGGAACATGTTGGAATTACCTCTGGGTTGATTGTTACAAGTGGAAAATCCGATATTTGGCCATTGGTAGCCCCTGAAAATCAGGGATTTAGAAAGATGCGAAAATTCCCAAGGGAGGGCAAAGGACCTAGGATTTTTTATTTTTTATGGATAAATAGTATATGAGAGGAGGTAGGACACTGCCTAGTATGTGGGGAAGAGAGACGACTGGTTTCTTTCTATTATGAACACTACGAATTGAGTGTGAGGAAAGAGTCTGTTGAAACTAAAAGACATTTTTGAGCAGGAGTTTTCCAAGTTAGCCCTCATGGACTCATGGTCAGGCTAGGGGGTGAACTAGTCAAGTAACTTGGCTTCCCTATTCTACGGTTCGGAAGAACATGGTTATTCCCTTTGTTTTCCCGCGAATTGGTTCAGATATGCTATTCTCCTCCTTCTTTGCTTTGAATCAATTATATATATATGTTATAATGTAGTTGTTTGGTGCTAATGGTGAAATGATTTTTATCCATGGATGAAATTTAGTTGTTATGGGAAGTTTATAATCGATAGCCTAGTTCTGGAATTTCCACTTCTGCAATTGGAAATTCTAGGGAACTACCTATGTATAATTTGGGAATTGAACAGATCTGTATATTCAATAAGTTTATGTATATCTTTGTAAGGTTCTGAGAGTTGTATTATATAGTTGATCCTTCCCTTCATTGATAATATTGAAGGGAAGAGACACAGGATGACATGAACTCTCCAAACCATAAATATTACCTATGCAAGTACATGTAGAAATATATATATATATATATTCATTTGCAATTGGAATTTTGCGAGGCATCACTATTTAACAAAATGGTGTAATTGTAACAGACCATACTTATACAGAAATATGATGTCACATTATATAAGTAATTAGATGATATCAATTGGCAATCAACCCTTTTTACATAAAGAAAATATCGAATCGGAGAGTCTGAGACTTCTCTCTATTTTAAAGAAACTCGGTACCGTTCCAAATCAGATGGAATAAATCACGTTGTTCAATTATAGGATATTATAGAAGTAGGTCACTTTGTAAGAGTAAAGGTAAGGATATGCATGAATGTCATAAACCACATACTGATATAACATCTAAGCATAGTTTTTTATTTACAAGAAATAAAAGATCCATATGGAAAGATAACCACTGTATTAAATCACAGAGTAATGGTATACATGTAAAACTGCCCATTCGGTGTTCGACATAAAAAGGGAATATAATTCTTACATTTATATACATATAGCTGACAATTACAAAATATCAAAAACCCCTGTGACGTAATGATAGATGCATGGGTATGGATGTACATAAACCTATATATATGTCTAGGTCCCCATTCTAGAAATACATCATAGAATCGTAACCCTACTCAGATCATTTTAGCTCCAATCTAATTACTACAAAATTAGAACGAAGCATATCAGAAATATATATATATAAAGAAGGTCGAATGAAAGTAAATGAGGTATATATGGTATTGTATATGTAATACCTTCGAATTTCAAACACCCAGAATTTAAATAGAACATTCAATCTAAGATATAATCACAGTAAATAAATTATCGAGTAAGGTGAGACTCGAATGATGCACTCAATAGTCATTTCATTAAATTCAAAAGAATAGGATAGTCTTGTAGATAAATCACTACCAGAGTCATACTATAATAACTGGGCCAAACGTTATGTTACATTGGGAATTTTTCCCCTTTCAAATCCGATAGGAAACTGAGAAAAAAGACTATATAGTGAGTGATTACATGTTCACAACCATGACTGATCAAGTTCTGGAGGGGTTATAATAGGGAAATCGATTACCTTTTACATCGGGCTCGCAGATGAACATCTGAATTCTTCATGTAAAGGAAACCCTGGAAAAATTTAACAGTTGGAGATTAACATTTTATATATGAGGAAGACTTAAAGAAGCATATGAATATTAATACATCCAACCAAGATGCTACTTAACATTGAATTCGTGACACTTGAGACCCTTTGTTTCTTCTTATTGTCTTCCGCCGGGACAGACACCCAGGGCCGAGAGCGGATAGCGCTATAACTCATTAATGGGTACCCTCGCATCAGGCAGGTCCCATCATTAGTAATAGACTATACAAAAGTCCTTATGAAAACATAAACTGCACATATACCCTAGCCTAAACAGAGTATAAGTTCTTTGTTTTTTTTTTAACTGGGAATATGCTTAACTGATGGAGTCTAGTTGATCAAAACCAAATGACACAAGACTGTATAAGCTATCAGTAATACAAAGTTTTTCCAGCAAAATGTTTTGTAAAGTATACGTCATTGGAAAAGCTTTAGGAGTAACACAGGCGAAGGTCTAGATAATTTCTCTGTGATGCTATGGAGGTAAGGTCATGCCTATACCATGCATTTAAAACCAAGCACACAGTAGGGTTATCCCTACAAGAGAAAACCCTCCCTCAGACTCTCAAGGAATTCGATTATGAATCTCGGTTCACGACAGGAGGCCACCAAAAACCCTAGGTCCTGAAACATAGATAAATAAGGCTAGTACTTCCTCTCCATAACTAGAGGAGGAAACAACGTTAAACTCAAGAAAATCACTTCTACAGGATTTAAGGATGGAATCAAAGCATTACAGATAGATTACACCAAATGAAAAGAAATCTGTAAATTACTGCACCATTTTCTTTTTCAACCATAGTAGCGTACGTAAGGAAAGAAATTACCAAGAATGTGAACCCTATCGTCTCCTACAATCTTGAGACAACCACCATGACAAAAAAATTTGATCCAACATATTGTTGCACAAAACCTCTTTGCAGAACGCAACAATGGAAAACTGGAGACCCACTCAAAACCTAAGCGAAGCCCAGTCTTCTCAAAATAAATGTGGAGAGTGCGGAGGATGATTGGCCATGTGACTATGGTAGGGTTGATATGACACTTTGGGCATAGTGCCCATTCAATTCATTGGAATGCACAGTGCTACCATTAATGACGTTGCAGGGCTATAACTACCTGGACCACGAACTAACCCTTCACCTTAAATAAGGTTGGATTTGACCCCTTCTAACTTGACGGAAATTAAATGCGCACTCATGCCTCTATATTATTTGGAATTAAATAATTTGATCCTAATTGTCAGTTATCCACTAATGTATAGAATTAGAGCTCTAATTAAACCATCAGTCCCAAGAACCATTACATAATTGGGACTTGGTGGTTAGGCCATATACTTGGCATTTAAAACCCGACCCCATGACTATTATGGATAGGAACTAGTTCAAGTCTCCTAAGGTTAAAAATCATCAAGTGGACCTGTGCGCAGTCATAGAGTCTTATGCTAAATGAAGTTTAGTATGTTTTCATAAGACCCCACTTATATTTATAGCCCTACGTAGATAGATAAGGACTAGAGCCACAAAGGGGTCCACTAAAGCCTTGGGACCTTACCCTTATAACCTTTCTACTTGTGTTAGTCAAAGATGTTATAGATAAGACAATCTTGTGGTAAGTGGAACTTTAGGAATTACTTAACAAGATAATAGAATGTAAGGTAAGATTTTATTACAAAGTTCTTTCTAACAGAGTTATGACAACAAAGACCTATTATGCTATAAACGCAATTTTTTTGTTTTCTTGGTAATTATGAGGTACATTGCAACTACCCTCACATGCTCAATATGATTTGTTATACTCTTTCTAAAAATCAGTGTATCATCCAAATATACAACAACGAACTTACCCAAAAATGGTTTCAATACTTTGCTCATCAATCTCTTGAATGTGTTGGGTGCATTAGTTAACCCAAACGACATCATTAACCATTAAAACAATCCATATTTCATCTTGAATGCAATCTTCCATTTGTCACCTTATCTGATTCAAGTTTGTTGATAACCACTCTTCAAATCAATTTTTGTAAAATATTCTGAACCGCTCAGGCAATCCATAAGGTCRTCCATTCTAGGAAATGGAAACTGATACTTGATAGTGATCTTGTTTATAGCACGTGAATTAGTACACATTCATCATTCCCCTGTCTTTTTAGGCATCAATATTGTTGGTACTACGCAAGGGCTCAAGATCTCATGGATCAATCCTTGGTCAAGCAATTCCTGCATTTTTCGATTCACTTCTTCACTCTTTTATGGAGTCATTCGATAAGGCACTTTATTTGGAAAATTCAATCATGGGATCATATCGATATCGTGTGATATACTACACAAAGGAAGTAACCCTGTGGGTAATTCCTTTGCAACAATTTGTTTTAAATATTCCAACATGCATTAGATTTATGCTGGTACATAACTCCCCTTTTCATCCTCTTCAACCTTCTTTGGCACTGCAACCAAACAATACACATTCTATTTCTTCTCGTCCAGGAACTCCTTGGATGAACACAACATAATGCAGTTGTTACTGCTACTCACGTCCTTGTTGCAACTGTTTTTGTTACTACCACCATCTTCACACATTGGTTTCAACTTATAACGTTATCCATTTTGAGTAAATTCATATGAATTTTGTCTTCCATCATGGAGCACCTTTCGGTCAAACATCCAAATTATCCCAATCATAATATGGCATGCATTCATTTTACTATGTCACATAACACTTGCTCTTTAAAATCTCCAATCTAAAATTTTAACAAACATCGTTCAGTCATCGTTGCCTCCTAGCCTTTCTACAACCAAAAAACTTGATAAGGATTGGGATGTGGTTCAAATTTCAGATTTATCCTCCTCTTCACTTTGGTAGAAATCAAGTTTTTTGTACTTCCTGCATCAATAATCAAGTTACAACATTGTCCTTTGACTTTGCATATGGTCTTAAACAGTCTTTTTCAAAGTTTAGATTCTTCTATTAACTTTTGTTCTGGTTTAAGTAAAATTCTTCGAAACATTCAGTTCTCAACTTATTTGTGTGGAAGCACAACCACATCTTATCCAACCACCGATTCATCACCTACCATGGTAACCTGCATTCTAGCATAACCTCTTTTACTAAGACCTTACTTTTATGGGCATTCCAAGGATTTCTGACGTTCAACTCCACATCTATAACAAGTAATTACAAACTTTCACTTTCCTCTTCTGAATCCTCTACCTCTACTAGCTCCATTTCCTATGGAACTTTGGCTACTTGTCGATTCCTCTTCCTTGCCATTTTCCTTAGCAATGTTTGTTCTGTCTGTTCCTTGTGGACCTCTTGCCCTTAAATTTTGTTGGGTTTTCTTGACAATTTTCTCCTCCACCTTTAGGGAAGCTTGGTAAGCTTCAGCTACAATACGAAAATAATGTGTACTCATATCATCCTAGATTGTATACTTTAGTCCATTCATGTATCTATCCACATGCTAATACTCTAGATCCTTAATGCATGATTTAAGTGACAACATGAAAACAATCTTCAGTGTACTAACTCACATGAGTATATTTATGCCTCAGATTCTGCACTTGTCAACACACATTTTGTCCGTAATACATAGGCAAGAACTTTTCGTTAATATTACTCACCATCTTCTTCCAATTCTTTATCTTTTCCCTCTTATTATCAATTCTATCTTTCTGCAAGATGTCCCACCAAAGGGAAGCATGTCCTTTCAACTTTGTGATAGAAAATCGAACTTGTTTTGGATCATGAACATTCTCATATTCAAAATACGTCTTGAGCTCCCATATATAGTATACAAGAGTTTTATCCTTCAAGATTCCATTATAGCACGAATAATCGACCGTCACGCTACCTTTGTTACTCAGATAGGATATCAAACGCTCTGTTGGGTCTACATCCTCAGTAATTTGTTTAATAACACTCTCGTCTTCAGAGTTAGAATGTGTCTCAACATCTCCATATCTTCTATGTTCTAATTCCTTTATTCTTCTCTGTAACTTTTAAAGTTCTTCATTTATTCCACCTCCACGTGTTGGTCCTCTCATTCTGAGCGTAATTCTTCCAAGTATTTTTGTAGTTCGAATCCTATATACCATACAGAACCTCAATCCATACGTTGATACACCTACTTGTTCTTCAACACTTTGGCTGAAACACCACCAGAATCAGGGTATTCTCTACCCATTACAAGAACACTCACGTAGTAATATAAGAGTGTAATTTCGATGATACCACCTGTTGGAGGAAGGTTCGAACTGAAACACACAAAGAATTACAACATGCACCCTACTACAAAATACACAGTGGAAAAACATAGATATATTGTTGTGAAATAATAAGGAAATCAATTGGAAACTTAAGCACCAGAAAACCCACGAAATGCAACAACATTCCTTTATTGATTTAATGCAGAGAACATAATTTACATTACATCTTGCCTAGGCTAAAAGACTATTATGAATGGTTTCTTGTGTGGAGAAAAACCACTACAAAATCACTCATAGGGTAATGGTATGAATGTGTGGGCTCAAACTATGTTTCTCCCTTCCTGCTTTCTTGCCCAACTTGGAATCCTTCTCTCCATTCCTCCTTCCACAATTCCCCTAATTCATGGTTCACCAACCCCTTCTCCATTGCATCCATGCCTCTTTAAACTCCTCCATTCACCTCTGAATCGATTCTCCTTCTATTTCCAAGAACGTACAATTACCAAAATCGGTTGGTAGTTCTCCTTCTTCTTGGCGTTAACAATAGTTCCCTATGATACACAACAAAAGGGTATATGGTGAGCTAGTTAATTTAGTTGTGTTTTTAAAAAACAAAAGTCTTGTAGAATTTTTACATTTTCCTTACATTTTATGAAAAAAAAAAATTATAACTAGACTAATAATCAAAATATTTTAGTTAAAAGTCTTTTAATATATATATATATATTTTTATATTTAAAGTTTTTAACTAAAAATCCTTTGATATTTAAATTTTTTAATTGAATTTTTTTTTATTGAATATTACAAAATACAAAATGATTATAAATTATATAACTATGTGAACTCTCAAATGTTTTCTAATCCATGATTTTTTAAAAACTAAATAGGAATAAGTGCATGTTCTTGTGATGAAGATTATGGTGAACGAGTTGTGGACAATCCAACACTTCAATATCAAGTGGAAGAACCTAAGTCGTTATCACCAATATGTGCAAGGAAAATTGTGGGAACTAAAGAAACAAAGGAGAGAAGCATACCAATCATGTATGAAGACTATGTTATTTTTTCTCAAGTATTAATTATTGGAGAGCCTCATTCTTTTTAAGAAGCTCATAAATATACAATTTGGGTTGATTGTATCAATAAGATGATGTAATAGTTAAAAATGGAAAATAAAACACTTCTTCAAAATTATCTAGTCAATCTAGACATTTTGATTAGTCCACATGCTTCATCACTCTTGTAATCTCATTTGACTCTATTTTCTTTATCAGTGGGTTCTAGTTCTTTTCCCAAGGTAATATGATACAATCCTTTACTTCTTAATACATTCTCCATATGAGATTTCCATGAGAAGTAGTTGGTATTGGTAAGAAAAATATCACTGAGAGATGTCATATCAAAATATGCAAAAAAATATGAAATTGATGGTCTACATAGAAATATCTTTAAAAATTCTAGGCTATTTAAAAAAAAACCACTCAAAACGGACTTTGGATGTGAAAGTTCTGCCCTTTTGAAAAAAGGCACAAACAATAACCAAGAAGCCACATGGAAAGTAGAAATTGGTCCATGTGATTATTCACCTCCTTCTAATAACCTCACTTTTACAAATAAATTTCTTATTCAAAGTGACCTAATTTTATAGATTAAACATGGATCACTTTTACAATGAAATAACTTTATAAATGAAAGTTGCATGAAAAATAAATAACTTAAAATGTAACAAAAAGAGACTTGAACTCAAGACCTCTTACTTAATAAAACAACTTTTAAGCAAGTTAGCTAGTGACAAACACATTATATTGTTAAGATGGAGGATTGGGGTTGTTATTGTTGTTGAAACACATTATATTGTTAAGAAGGATGATTGAGGATGCTTTTGTTGTTGTTGAATATGATCTTGGAGAGCGTACTCATAAAAAACTATTTTCAGGAAAGAAAACAAATTATCCTCTCAATGGAAACAAGGGTTAGATCTAGGTTAGATTACTCAGAAAATGCAAGTTTTTCTTATGTTTATAATTTACCAAGATCACATAGAGCACAAAAAAGAGAATATGCAGACATAAAAACCCCTTCCGCTTTGTTTCGGATTTGTCGAGATAACATATAACACATGGAAAATATCATACATAAATAGCAACCCAGAAAAATAAATAAAAATAAATAAATAATTGGAATATTATCTTTGTAAAAATTTAAAAGGGCATATTGAGGATTTATACTTGCGGATCCAATTGAAATGGTCGTATCTTGAGAAAAAAAACTTTTTGAGTGAAACAAAAGGTGTTCCTAACTGAAATGAGTTCTTTGGATGCAATGGAATAGTCTTATCATCCAAGAAATGTAAGAAAATGATGGAAACTGGAGATGTGGCAATATAGATTCATGATCTCAATCTACAACGGGGGTAAGAATCCAAATGCACTATGATACCATGTTAAACAACACGGGTATTCCAATATAGGATGAATACCTTTAGTAACCACTCACATAGCTAGATCAAAGATCAACACACCGATGTTCTTACGTGGTAAAACCATGTGGGGAAATGTCCACATCCCCAACCCACATGGACACATGGAGAAATTTATTAATGCAAAATAAAATATTACAGAGAGATTTAAAAGAGAGTTTCTCACAATCGATGACTGGTATATGTCCCTCCACTCTCTTTAAATAGAGTTCATGGAAAAATCTAGTGTTAGGACATAGATCAATAGGAGGAGAATATGAGTTTTTAGATCCCTCTATGTTGGGAATATATCGCGAGTATTAGATTACCTAACTACAAATGCATATAAATGCATACTAAAGAAACATACTAATAAACACACATTTACCTAACAATGCATTAGATTAACATGATATTAACTAACTCCTAAGTGTCTAAATATCCTAATAGAGAATAGTTATTAATTCATAGAGGTATTTCTACTAGACAAGGCAGAAAAAAGTTGTATAAAAGTTATTGAGAATTTATTACCTTTATAACATATTAAATTTATTACATCATAGTTTGGGAACATACAATTTGTTTTCACACCTAAGGAATTAATGTGAATCAATTTCAATGGCCTTCCTTAGAGGTTTATTGATGATAGGTATGGGTAATGACTATTTGATGCTAGTTGTGTATTTCTTAAACAAAATGGTCACAATAATTATACTTTGCAAAAATATGATTTTGATCACATCAAGTGTAGTTGTTCTTTGAGAAATTATAGATGCACTTTTGTCTCCCTTTCTCAATCCTCTTTTAGCACAATAGTATATTTCTTAGCTACTTTTGGTACCTACTCTAGGAATTTATGGATGATAAAGTGAAGAGAAGTATTACCTTCCATAAAAAAATGAATGGCTAGAATCTAGACAAAGGTAGTAAATTATATCATACTTCAATTTGCATATATTTTAATCATGAACATTCAAAGAGATGGAATGTTAATATCTCATATATGTAACATAGTTACAATCATACAATAAATATTGTGACAAGTACTTCACCTTTTGGAAGAGTACCTTCGATTTTGTCCAAGGGTCCATTAACTATTTTGGGACCTATCCCTTAGACAATGATGGTGAAGACGGTCGACATACATGGACAAGACATTGAAATATGCATTAACAAGTTTGAAAATATTTGCATTAGATTCAATAAAAACACAAGACCGAGCATGATCAACATAAAACAGTGTATGGATACATTAAAAATAATACTTTCAATAAAAATAATTAAAAATAAATATGAGCATGTATGGTCATTTATCTAGTTGTTATGAACTCAATATACAATAAAGCATGATAAACCTCAATACATGTAGAGTAGGTAAGATTTACATGTGGAACATATCCACTAAAAGTATTATTAATGTTGAATTACACAACAATTTCTTAGATATTAAGAAAGGAACTAAACAACCAAAATACAAACCAATATAATAGTCATAATATAATGCATACAATAATCACTATATATTTATCTCTTATATTTACTAATTCTTATTCATTGTCCATGCAAGACCACTTCCAATCTAACCTTCTCTTTACATATAGGTATGACTATTCAAATACCAATTGGGGTCATAGAATAGTATCCCCACCCTTTGAAAAACTTTGTCTTTAAATCTTTTTATATAAGTGCTTTAAATCTTTGTATATAAGGGTTTTAGATGTAATGAAATCAAGTAAAAGTATTTCTTCTTATTGTTTTCTCCTTTTTCTAGTGTTGATTATCCATCCATCGATATTTTATTCTTACTTTGCATCCATCCTTGGCACACATCCTTGGATTTTGATGTGATACTTCATTTTCCTTGAATGGTTGTTGGTATTTGAGAATATCATATCTCATAATTATTCCTTGATGTTACATTCGGATTCTATCAAATTCTTTCTTATGGGAAGTGAGGACGGTAGTCTACACTTTCATATTATTCTTCCTTACGAGAACTGAGGATGGTAGAATAAACTTTCATATTTTCTTAGAAATCAACATGTGATTAGGATTTTTGTCTCAATCTTTTATCAATACTCTTATGTAATATACTCTTATGATATTATATGTCTAGCTGGAACTACAACTATAAATTTTCAATATCAAGTATAGTATCAATACTCATTTGATTGTATTTTCTTAAAGGACATTTATCAATACTCTTATGTAATATACTACAACTATAAATTGTCAATATCAAGTGTAATATCAATACTCTTTTGATTGTATTTTTGATTGTCAATATCAAGTGTAATAT
>SNQJ01S0016061.1:0-15066 GCA_010110895.2 Picea sitchensis
AATCGCCTTTAATGGGACCTCTCAATCCCCTTATCCTTCAAGACTATATCTCTAAAATGGGACCTCTCAATCCCCTTATCCTTCAAGATTATATCTCTAATATAGATTTTAGATAACAAGGGACCCTAATTTTCTCAAATATTTTTAGTTTCTGACTCAAAATCCTAACCTAAATTCAAAATATATGCCAGCCTACTCATCACACATCTCAATCTTTATATCCTTTTCAAATTTATTTTTGTTTCCATTTAGTTTCTTTCTCAAACTCCTAACCTAAATTCAAAATATATGCCTCCCTCCTCATCAGACATCTCAATCTTTATATCCTTTTTAAATTTAATTTTAATAATCGTTATATCCTTTTTAAATTTAATTTTAATAATATCAATTGGATGGTGCACACAGTTTCCCCTTTAGTTGTTAATTCATTAACCTTGTTTTTTTTTATTGCTACATGTTCTTTATGCACCTTTGTTGTTAGCACTTCTCACACATTTCAACTTTTACATTCTTTTAAATTTAATATTATTTGTGTAGATTCCTCTTAACTTTGGCTCTATCAAGTGTCAAGAGGGATTAAATTGGTTGAGGTGCAAACCTTCCTCAACTTTTTCTCCCTCAAAAAGGTTTTCAACTACATTAATTCCATCCCTCTTAACGCTTGATAGAGTCGGATTTAAAATGGATTTATGTTAGTTAATATATCTAACAATGGATAACACAAGTGCAAAGTTATTTTTTCCCTATTTTGTATAGTCAATTAACTTCAAAAAAATTTGCACTGTGGTTCTTAATATTGATAATGAATTATGAAAATGATTAAAAAATATGTTTAAAATATTTATTTTCAAAGGCTACCAAATTAAACTTATTGTTTATGTTTAAAGGGAGCGGGTTTTGGAGTCTACCAAAATGAAACTCAACCATTGCATATCTACTAATACATTTAGTGTTTACGTTCTAGCTAGAAAAAAAAAAAACTCTCTTCGTTGTTTATCCATACACAGACACAAAAAAAACAAATTCAATGTTGGGATGCCTAGTTTATTGTAACACACTCGACCCCTAAATACCCTTTCTAGGGGTGGGGTATCAAAATTTTGCTTACTCTAATAATCTTGAATCATCTCTCTGAGGTCTTCTTCCTCTTCTAATCGCCCGTAGCGTTCTAACGACTGTTACCGGGCTCTAATCCGACCTATGGTTTGCAAGATATGGCCTCCCAAAGTTCTTCTGTCGTTATTAGTTGAGGACCACGTGGTGTCCACATGGCTCCACCTCATCAGTACCATCCCCAAGTTCTTATATCCATGAGAAAGGTTCATGCAGCATCCATTCCAATGGCGGGATATGGTCTTTATTTAATGCATGAGCTAGAGGGAATTTCATCGTTCGACCTTCGGCATTGATTGCCCTTTTTCCTGTATGCACGCATGCCCTCTGGAGTCCTGAATTCTTGAACTCCTGAAGGGTCTGGAATCTCTCCATGTGGCTTCAGCCTTTGTTCCTTTCAACTTATCCATGACCCTGCATCCCAAACCCCTGGACTCTCAAAGGGTCCACCCTCGCACGTGGTGATGTACTAGATGTAGAGGAAAGTACAGGTGGGTCCCAAATACTCCTCCCGCCAAATGGACCAAATAGGTAAGTGTCAAGGATGACACACGATAAGGTGGAGAGGACACATGGCCCCTATAGTGGGTGACACGTGTCATGTTTTAATGGGCACATAGGGTCTATGAAACGTCCAAATCCAGGTGACATGTGGCACGTCAAACGTGGGTCCACGTCACCCTGAGTGATGTCAGTGTGCCACATCACCCTAGACTAACCACCTTCCAACCCCTTCGATCTCACAGTCAAGGTGTATCCATGTAACCCTTGGGTCTATGGCCTCTGTTACTTCGTCACTTCGGCATTCAGGGCATTTTGTGGTGTGACTTCGTCCTTTCTCCCAGAGTGGTCAACGTCAGGATGACCATGGTCTAGATCTAATAGTCATGGGATATGCCAAAGGGTCCCTAGATATATAGTCCTCGTCACCTAGTAGCTTCATCCTTCATAGGTTTTGTCATTGTGACCGCTCCGCTCTCCCAAAGCAGGACTTCGTCGAAGTACCATACATGAGTCCCTCCACTGGTTAATCAAACAACTAATAGGGTTTCTTAATAGGCTCCCCATATCAAGGCTCATATCACTTCATAAATTCAGAGTTTGGGGAGTTGGGTGCTTTAACATACCTATTCTCCTGAAGTAGGAATTCACCGAAGTTACCTTAGCATAGATCCAACGACCAAGGGGACTCTCAAAGACCCTCGAATCTGTGTCTCACGTTACTTCATGATTGATGAGAGGATCAAGGTTTAACAGTGAGGTAGGTCTATCTGCCATGGTTAGGGAAACCGCTAGGTGTCCTTCGATCGATTTACAATTGGTAAGGTCAAAACACTCCAGAGCTCAAAACTCCCAGAGTTACAAAGCCAGAAAAGCTTAACTACATTTGGGACCTAATGTAGGGTTCCCAGACCTTGGTCACAAGGGTTCTTCGAAAAATCTTGTGGGCTATGCGCTAATATCTTAGATTTGAATTGGTTAAGGACACGGGAATGATCCCTCGATCATATGGGTGAAAGTTATGAAGGAAGTGCCCTCCTTCCATATGGTTTGAACTTATTATTCCCGCAAAGGTAGAATCTAGAGGTCGACAGGACTTAAGCATTCTAGTAAACCCTCCCCTGACACTCTTGTAGGATTAAATCCCATAGATCTCTAGCTTCTCGGCAGAAGTAAATAGAAGACCCTTAAAATCATGGGTTCACAGAGAATAAATACACATTTCTACCTTAATCATTCAATACATAACTTAGTCATAAACATATAAATATATTCACTCATCATTTCCATTTCAACACACAAAGTAGGAAAATACTTATCAGAAAACCAGAGTTCGTGAAGCGACAGCTAAAAGGGGTGGTTGTTTCCACCCAACCATAGGCACAACCACTCCTAAATGGATTTACCGTTGGCCACCGTCGAGCTAGACCCTGATGCTCTGAGAGAAACTCTTTCTTCTTTCTCAGTGACAGTCAAGGATAGAGGTTACTCTCCTCCTCCCATGGGATCTTGGCAACGGGTTTTATCTGTACCAAGAAAGGAGGTATGCACGAGTACCTCCACAGTCATTCTTCAGCCCCATTTATCAGCTTGAAAATGAAAACCTTGCCAATGGCTTCTTATGCCCAGAATGAGCTCATTTTCCCATTCTTCCTCAAACCAGAGAGTTGCAAGTGCTCTTTTCTCTTCTCGAGAGATTGGTCTTCTGACTCTGATCTCTTCACAGATCTCTCCTCGTCTCTTCCCATGAATTACCTATTTTCTTTACTTCCTCAAAAATTTTATGTGGCTCTAAATCCCTAGCTCGTGGTCAGGTGTGGAAGTCTTGCAGATGGGTACTTTGCCCCATCTCCTCATTAAATCTTGAGGAGGAATCTTCCATCTACCAATATGACTGGTAATTCATTTATGGGTCAGAGGATTGGGTAATTCAGGTAATTCATTTATGAGTCTGAGTCATTAAACCCAGTAAGGTACTGGTTTGGTGGGGGGGTCATCTCAACCATTTTTTCTTCCCCTCACCCTCTCTCTCATAGCATCCATGGTCTATCTTGGAAAACCCCCCCTTTCAGCAGTTATGAAACACCTTTTCATTTTCTATTAATAACATAAAATACATACAATGACCTTTTATAACAAAAACATTCATCAAATCAATCATTCACATGTATCTAGTCTTCCATAGTCCCTTGGCCAGATATAGTTATATTTACAAACTGGGGAAAATAGGGGTATTACAATCCCCTCCCCCTTAAAGGAACATTGTCCTCGATGTTCTATCTGTCGATGTGTTGTGTATAATACAAAAGTAAACAAAAATGTGTATGCATGTTTCATGGAATCCTCCATTTCCCATGTAGCCTCATCTGGGACAAAGTGTTTCCACTTCACCTTGAACTATGCAATGGTTATGTTCCTGAGTGGGGTTTCCTTCCTTTTTATTATACATTGTGGTTCTGGTAGGAATTCTCCCTCTAGTTCCACCTGAATCACAGATCAGTCAATTATATGATTAGAATCATGTACATATTTCTTCAATAATGAAACATGGAAAGCATTATGTGCATTCACTATGGGAGGAAGTGCTAATCTATAGGCTACAAGTCCCACTCTATCCAAAATTTCAAAGGGTCCAAAATATTGAGGTGCCACCTTGGCACAAGCTCCCATTCTCAAGGATCTCTTTCTAGGTCTAACTCAAAGATACACATCATCCCCTGTTTTGAAATATCTAGGAGTCATATTTATGTCTGCATAGCTTTTCTTTCCATCTTGAGCTATTTTCAGATTTTTCTTTATCTGAATTACTTGTTGTTCCATTTCTTTTAGCATATCTGGCCCAATTGTAATTATGTCTACTAGGTTATCCCATTTTATTGGAATCTTGCACTGTCTATCATAGAGGGCTTCGAAAGGGCTCATCTTCAATGACTCTTGATAGCCATTGTTGTAGGAAAAATATACTAGTGGTAGGTAGTCTTCCCACTTCTTAGGTTGATGCATTACATGCATCCCTAACATTCCCTCTAACACTTGATTTAATCTCTTTATTTGTCCATCAGTTTGAGGGTGATAGGCTATACTAAATAGAAATTTAGTTTCAAAACCATCAAACAGAGATTTCCAAAAGCTTGAAGTAAATTATGTATCTCTTTCAGATATGATCTCCTTAGGCATGTCATTTAGCCTAAATATTTCTTTCATGAAAATACTGGCAATATTTGTTGCCTTGCAAGTTGAATTGACGGGAATGAAGTGAGCATCCTTTCTCAATTTTTCCACAACTACCATGATGGCATCATTTTGTTTGGCGAATTTTGGTAATCCTATGATGAAATCCATGGAGATGGTTTCCCATTTTCATTCTGGAATTTGTAGGGGATGCAACAGTATTTTTGTATGTCGGTGTTTTTCTTTAACCTCCTAACATTCTAGACATTATCCAAGTAATGAGTTATGTCCTTCTTCAGTCCTGGCCAATAAAATAGTTTCCTAGTGGTTGTGATCATTTTCTGATAACCAGGATGACCAGTATATGGTCGTTTGTGTAGTTCATCCATCATGATCCTCTTCAAGTCATCACAATTCGGGATATACAACCTACCTTTGTAAGTTCGCAGGCCATCATTCATCATTTGATAACCTTCGTACTTTATCCCTGTGGGCTCTTGTTCTAAGTGTGATCTTACAGTCTTGAAAAATGTATTTGTTTATTATGCAGTCTCGACTCTCTCCCTGGCATCTGTTTCATAGGTTCTTACAGCTGCCAGGTGAATCACTTTCACACTTCTACTAAGGGTATCAACCACGCTATTTTCTTTTCCTTTGATATGTTTGATTTCAAAACCAAACTCACTAAGGAGATCCATCCATCTAGTTTGTCTAGCATTAAGTATTGGTTGATCAAACAGGTACCTTAACCCACAATGGTCTATCATAAGCTCAAATATTCTACCCAGGAGGTAATGCCTCCACATTTTTAAAGCATGCACTATGGAAGCCAATTCTAAATCATGGGTCATATAATTGATTTCATGCTCATTCAATTTTCTGGATTCATAGCAAATTACATGTTCTTCTTGCATAAGGACTCCTTTGATTCCTTCCTTGCACGCATTTGTACACACAAGGAGGTCCTTATTTTGGTCTGTAATCTTCAGCATGGGTGCATTGGTTAGAAGGTATTTCAACTCTTGGAATCTCTCTTTACATTCTGATGTCCAAAATAATTGAACTCCTTTTTTATGAATGGATTTGATTGGGCAACCAATATTGGAAAATCCTTTTATGAAACTCCTATAGTATCCCGCTAGGCCCATAAAGGACTTGATTTCAAATACGTCCTTTGGGTTAGGCCAATCCATAATGGCCTTGAAACTTTTAGGATCAACTGCCCCTCCTTCTTCAGAAATAACATGGTCTAAGTATTGGACTTGTTTCTGGAAAAATTCACACTTACTAAACTTAGCATAGAGTTGATGTTCTCTTAGTAATTGAAGTACTAGCTTGATATGTTCTTCATGCTCTTCCCTATTCTTGGAATAGATTAGGATATCATCAATGAAAACCAATACAAATCTATCCCATAACTTACTGAGTACATTATTCATTAAGCACATAAAAGTGGTTGGTGCATTGGCTAGCCCAAATGGCACGCCCACCACAAATTCATAGTGACCATATCTTGTCCTAAAGGTTGTTTTGTGGATGTCTTCATCCTTAATTCAGACCTAATGGTATCCAGACCTCAATTCAATCTTGGATAAAATTGTAGCACCCCTTAATTGGTCAAACAATTCATCGATCCTTGGCAAGGGATAATTATTCTTTAACGTCATGTTATTGAGTTGCCTATAGTTTATGCACAACCTAAGTGTGCCATCTTTCTTTTTCACAAACAAGGTTGGTGGTCCCCATGGAGACACACTAGGCCGAATGTATCCTTTTTCCATCATTTATTTTAGTTGTAGATTGATCTCACCCTACTCTGGTGTACTCATTATATAGGGTGTTCTAGACACTAGCACCACTCCTAGTGTAAGCTCTATTGAAAAGTCAATATATCTTCTTGGAGGTAGACCGGGTACCTCTTCTGGGAACACATATTTATACTCTCTTAATATGGTATGGTCCTCTAGGATTGATTTGTTGTCCCTAACAGATTCCAACACTTGTATTTCATACAAAGGACATCATTTTCTACAATACTTCTTCACTTGAAGGGTTGATATTTGTCTAACTAAGACAAGATTTTGAATCCCTTATAGGGTTACCTTTCTCCCTTATTCATTTTCACACTCTAAGGTTTAACTGTAACAATACAACTTGGTTTTATGGGAATCCATCTAGTCCATGCCAATCAACATGTCATAATATCCTAAAGGGAGTATGCTTAAGGTTGCTTGGGTGGGCAATCCACTCATAATGAATTGGCATGCTGGTATGACCTTTGTTATGTTTCTTTTGGTTCCAATGGCTAGCTGTACCAACCATGATTTAACATGTTTAACTCGTTGCAATTTACATTTCTCAACAGTTTGAGGGGAAACATAACTCATATTAGAACTAGGGTCAATTAAAATGGAAACTAGGTGGTTGGAAATCATACCTTCCATCTCCACCACTGAAGCTTGGTGGTCAGCTTGTCTATTATCCAAGGCTGCATAAATCTGTGGCATGCTTCTAGCCACATCATTGACTATGGTAGCCTCTTGGATGTTGTAGACCTCTTATTATTTTGTTTCCTATATGGCCATTCCCTCAGCAGATGTTCTTCTCCACAACCCGAACATTTTAAGGGTTCTATCTTTGTGTTATCAGTCTTACTTGAGGCTTCTCCAAAGCGTTTATTTCCACTCCAGGAGGAAAAATTTTGTTGGTATACACTTTTAGCAGGAAGGCTCATCTTAGATCCTTTCCCATAACTCTTGAATCTTAAGGGTTTAAAGCCCTTCTTGTTGAATCCCAAAGTAATTTTATTCTTCCAATCCTCGTGAGGTTTTGTCTTATTCTTGAATTGCTCATAGTTATACGTTTCCTTCCAGATAGTGTCTTCTAAGGTCTTCGACTCATCAAATTCAATCTTGTCCTAAAAGGACTGAGGCAGACCACTAATAAATCATTGCATCTTTACCTTTTCATCTTTGATGTAAGGCACATACCTTATCAGTTCAAGGAATTTGTTGATATATTCATCTATTGTAAGATGTCCCAACCTGAGTTCATAGAACTCCTTCGTCTTCCCATAAAATTATTATTCTGACATATACTTCTTCTTGAAGTATTTCTCAAATTGTTTCCATGACAAGTCCTTCTCATGGATTCATTTCACATTCCTAAGGTCTTCCCACCAAATGGAGGCCTTTCCATTTAAGTTAAAAATGGTTATTCAAACCTTTAAATTTTTAGAGTAGTCATGGACTCTGAAGTACCTTTTCAAGCCAAGCAACCAAACTTATGCTTCTTCCCCCTTCTTAATTTCTCCATCGAAAGTGGGTGGTTTGGATTTCTTGAACTCTTCAGGGTCACAGCTCTTGGAATGTTTCCTCTTCTTTCTTTTCCTCTAGGAATGTGAACTGGTTTTTCTGCTAGAAGATTCCTTGGAGTTGTTAGTTTCCTCACTAGATAATTGTTCCAATGAGTGTCTCTTGGCTCCATGTTGGGCCTTCTTTGAGGTTCTCCTCCTTGTGTGGCTAATTTCAGGGCCATTCTTTTGTATATCAGGTGGACTATGGGTTCTCTTCGTATGATGTATGTCCACATGAATGGTTGTTGGTACATTTTGCAGTTTCCTTTGTATATCTGATAAGATCTACAGTAGAACTGCATTAATTTCAATTTGTTTTTTCTGCTTTTTTATCAACCTTTCATTGTCATCCTTACGGTTGTGTAATTATGCCATGAGGCTTGTTACGATTTCATCCAAATCTGGAGGGGTTTCTACCGCCCTCCTTTCATAAGATTATTCCTCTCTATTGTGGGAGATTTCCCCCAATTCATGGTGTGTCACCATCATTTATGTTGTATTTTTCCTGCGGTCGACTGATTGTTTACGTGTTGATAAAAAAATTATCTAATAGTTAATGATCTACTAGTTTTATGAACAACACACGGTTCAAAATTTTCAAAACATATACAATAACAGAAAGTTTCATTCCTTCCTTCAGTAGAGGTTTAACTAATCCCCTTAGCAATGGGGTAGGATAATGTGTTACCCCTAAAAGTCCTCCAATAATATTTTTAAGTGACTCGTTCATGATCCCAAGCAGGCCAAGTGTTGTAACCATGCTTTGATACCAATTTGTAACACACTCAACCCCTAAGTACCCTTTCTAGGGGTGTGGTATCAGAATTTTGCTTACTCTAATCATATTGAATCATCTCTCCAAGGTCTTCGTCCTCTTCTACTCGCACGTAGCATTTTAACGATTGTTACCAGGCTCTAATGTGACCTATGGTTTGCAAGATATGACCTCCCGAAGTTCTTCGGGCGTTATTAGTTGAGGACCATGTGGCTCCACCTCATCGGTACCATCCCCAAGTTCCTATATCCACAGGGAAGGTTCATCGACCGTCCATTCCAACAGTGAGACATGGTATTTATTTAACGCATGAGCTAGAGGGAAGTTCGGCATTCGACATTGATCGCCCATTTTTCTTTTTGCACGCATTCCCTCCAGAGTCCTAAATTCCCAAAATCATGAAGGGTTTGGATCTCTCCATGTGTCTCTAGCCTTTGGGCCCTTCAACTTACCCACGAACTTGCATCCCAAACCACTTGAGTGTCAAAGTCTCGTACACCCAAAGGGTCTACCCTCGCACGTGTTGACTTACTAGATGCGGAGGTAAGTACATGTTTTAAGTTTTAAACCTGTGAAGTAAAGCAATGCATATAGATTCTTAAGCAAAACAGAAATTAATCAATGGCTCATACACATAGTACATAGAGATTTATACCGGAAACCCTCAACCGGGGAAAACCTTTCTTATATTCATTATATCGAATTTCACCATTCATCATACAATATATACAATGTTTTTAGGTATTTCGTAGATACCAAAACCATGATCCCCTAATCCGAGATTAATTTAGAAAACCGCTAAAAATATCAAAAACCACCAAAACAAAAAAATCGGGGCGCTGCACGTAACCAGAGGGGCCATACCTGGCCCCCCCTAGGACCCCCCTAGGAAGCGCCTGATGCACACAACACAAAAAGCACTACTAGAGGGATCGTCAAACGTAGTTGTCGAACTTGATGCGCCCGCACATACACATGCAAAGAATATAACATATACCCAACATTCTCCCAGTTGTTGTTTTCTTTGCATCCAGGGGTCCACAGGGTTATATAGTCAACAATCCAGGGTAGCAATGCCCATTGTTACTCTACACCAGAAGAAATTTTCTGTGCTCACAGACTTTGTCAATAAATCTGCAACATTCTTCAAAGTGTCAACCTTTTCCAACAACACCTTCTTTTCCTCAACCATGTCTCTCACAAAGTGATACTGAACATCAATATGCTTTGTCTTCGAATGATAAGGTGGTTTCTTTTCCAGGAAGATTGCACTCTGACTATCACAATCTAATCTCACTGCTTGTTGTACCAACCCAATACCTGAACATAATCTATGTAACCATAATGCTTCCTTGCTTGCATGAGCGGTTGCCATGTATTCAGCTTCTGTAGTTGAGAGTGCCACTACAACCTGTCTTTTGCTCATCCAACTGATCGCTCCTCCAAATAGGTTAAACACATACCCACTTGTAGATCTTCTGCAATCCAGATCTCTAGCCCATTCTGCATCAACAAAGCCATGTATGTCCACCACTCTCTCCAATCCTGGTCTTCCTTGGTAGCACAATCCATAATTGGTAGTGCCACGCAGATACTTGAAGACCCTCTTTACTATTGTCTAATGCTCCTTCCCTAGTTTTGACATATACCTGCTCAAAACTCCCACTGCATGTGCAATGTCTGGTAGGGGTTCCTAAGAGTTTGAACCATTTGCTCCGATGAGTGGCCTAGGCATTGGTGTTCTTTTCAGAGCACAATGTGGTGCAGGAAGACTAGGATCCTCCATGTATTTTGTAGTCTTTTCATGATGATATCATGGGCATGTGGGCCCAGATTTTTCCCTATTATGTACTTTTTAATGTAAGCAAACTTTTTCTATCATGCATTGTATATATATATATATGAGTTTTTGTGGTGCCAATGATGTTACAATTTATCTTGTGTGATGTTTTTTAATGTACATGTGATTCATTTTTTATTTATTTTTATCTATGTGCGAGATACTGATCTAAAATATAATTTGCAAGTGAATCTGATGTTGTGTTGAGTTCTCTTGGTATGTGTTTGTATTGTGTAAATTCAAACATTCTTTCAAAACGACGAACTCTTAGGTGAAGATGCAATAGGACAGGGTTGTGAACAACATAAACTCGATTAAGCTGACAAACCACGAGTTGAGAATCTAGGTTGAACACCAGATGAGATATACCTAGAGAGGAAGCCTCGGTTAAAATTCCAATGACAGTGTGATATTCTGCCACATTATTGGTTGTCGATCCTAGGAAAATGCCTCCTTAACTCACCACTCATCAGAGTGATAAATGACCCAAGATGCAGAAGCAATGTTCTAGGTGTGCTGACTAGCTCCATCCGCAAAACCGAAAAAGATGGGAAAGGGGGATGTCATCTTTACACGCAATCACAAGACAAAGTATAAGCGACAAAACTCGTACACGCAAGAGAAAATACACACCAAATCAAAAAATAAAGTACAATAGTGTACAAAGAACACATGCCAGATGTTATATGCATAGTACTTCTTGAGGTAAAACCTGTTTCGTGGCTCACCGAGAGATATTCCATCGTATTCAACTAGCTCGTAGGCACCTCTATGAAATACATGTTTTACAATATAGGGTCCATGCCACAGAGGTTCTAACTTTCTTGTCCCTAGTTTATTGTGAGCCTAGTCATAAACAAGGACTAGGTCTCCTTCTGTGAAAGTATGAGGTTGAATGGAATTGTCATATTGACTCGTTATTCATTTTTGATACCTCTCATTGACAAGAGCATCATCACGACGTGTTTCTTCCAACTTAGTTAAATATAGGAATCATTCCTCTTCAACATAGGTATGAGGCAATATTTCTACGGTGAGTTTCAACAAAGGGATTTCACACTCGATTGGTAACACTGCTTCGATGCCATATACCAACTGGAATGGAGTGAATCTAGTTGCAGTTTTCACTGAGCTGCGATAAGCCCAGAGGGTGGAGAAAATTTTTAAGTGCCAAGAAGTTTTATTTCCCCCCACCATGTGTTGAATCATGGTCTTAAGGACTTTGTTGATAGCTTCAACTTGTTTGTTTGCTTGAGGATAGTAGGGGGATGAGTTTTCATGGTGAAACCCAACTTAACACGAAACTCACTCATCATCTGGTTTTGAAAATGTGAGATGTGATCAGTGAAAATGGCTTATGGGACACCAAAGTGAGTGATGATGTGGTTAAAAATGAAGAGAGATACAGTAGAGCCATCGTTAAGAAATGTAGGCATAGCCTCATCCCATTTAGTGAAATAATCAATGACAATGATGATATAACCGTGCCCCCCGACTGAGGTAGGCTTACATTGCATAAAATCAATGCCCCATTTGGAAAAGGGGACGATGGTGATAATGGGATGCAGTGGAGCAAGTTGGGTCCGTTCCTTTTTGTGAAAAACTTGACAGGGTGGGCATCGTTTGACAGCCTCAATACAATATTATAATATGGAGGGCCAAAAATAACCAGCACGTAAGATTTTATGGGTCGTAGCCATCCTAGAAAGGTGACCACCACAAGCTCCAAGGTGATAGTCATTCAAAATGTGTTCAGCCTCATCATGGGTTAAACAACGTCGTAATACAGTATCAATACCACAACGATACAAAGTGTCATTGATGATAAGGTAGCATTTATAATGGTGGTGAATACGACAACGTTCTTCACGAGAGATACCATGTTAGAAATTTTGGGTTTGAAGATATAGAAGAATATCTCCATACCAAGGGTTTGACGTGCTAATGAGGAACATACATTCATCAGG
The DNA here is from genome assembly GCA_010110895.2 of Picea sitchensis. Classification (NCBI taxonomy): domain Eukaryota; kingdom Viridiplantae; phylum Streptophyta; class Pinopsida; order Pinales; family Pinaceae; genus Picea; species Picea sitchensis. The sequence goes on from SNQJ01S0016061.1 coordinate 12,723, forward strand.
AAGAGAATCACTGGGCTCAGTATCTTCATCAACATGGGGAAGATCGCATATAAATTCCACAAAAACCAACGACTTTTTAGCTTTTGATTTTTCAAAATCGAGATCAAATTATTGAAGAATAACAATCCATTTGGAATATTTTCCCCCAAGGACTTGACGTGTAAGGATATGGTACATGGGGTTTGAGTCTGCAATGATTATGGTAGTACGTAATAGGATGTAATGGTGAAACCTCTGGACGACAATGACAGCTTCCAGAGACAACTTTTCAACATGTGAATATCGGAGCTTGGGACCAGATAGACTCTTGCTCAGATAGTAGATTACATGTTCATCATCGTTAGGGTCCTCTTGAACTAACACCATCGCAATAGTGGAAGTAGAGGAAACCAAATAAAGGATATAGTCTTGATCATAATTCAGAGGATGCAAGAGAAGTGTGTGGGTTAATGCATGTTTAAGAATATCAAAAGAGCATTGAGAAGTGTCATCCCAGATGAAAGGAGTGTCTTTCTACAACAATCTCATAAATCCCTTATTGAGTTTAGCATAATTGCATATGAAACGACGAAGAAAGTTTGCTTTCCCTTGCAAACTTTGTAGTTGGGTTAGATTGTTGGGAGGAGGTAAAGCAAGAATAGCTTTGAATTTCAAGGGATCCACCCTAATCCCGTCTTTGGAGACGATGAATCTGAGGAGTTAACCTGATTCGAGAGAGAAAATACACTTGTGAGGGTTCAAACGGATATGGTAAAACTGACATCGAAGAAAAATGGCCCGTAAATGACCAATATGGTCTTGTCGAGTGGACGAATGAGCAGTTAAATCATCAAGGTAGGGCTCCATAATCTATTTGATATCGTGGAAGGCATATGACATGGCTCCCTGGAAATTAGCACCAGCATTTTTAAGGCCAAAAAGTAGTTTCCGATAAGCGAATGTCCCCAAAGCGAAGATCAAGGTTGTCTTATTTTGATTAGCTGGAAGAATATCAATCTGGTTGTATCCTGAAAATCCATCCATGAATTAAAATACAACGTTGTCGGCGTAATTATCAATGATTTGGTCGATAAAGGGTGTAGGGTAGTCGTCTTTTGGACAAGCCTTGTTAATATCCCTATAATCGACATAGACACGAATGGTCCCTTGTTTTTTAGCAACCGAAACGATGTTAGAAACCCATTATGTCAAAGAGATAGGATAGATAAAGCCATATTTCAACAGTTTTTCAACTTCTGCCTTTATGGTCGTGATTTTCTTAGGGTGAACCAGGCGATTTTTTTGTCGTACAAGTTTAACACCTGGGTAAGTTTTTATCTCATGCACAATGATCGATGGATCGATCCCTGGCATTTCCTCATAACTCCAAGCGAAGACATCACAAAATTCTTTAAATAAAGCGGTGTAAGATTCCACTTCCTTGGGTGAACAATTAGCACCAAAATGAACATTTTCCACGATACCCTCTTTGATCGAAATATCGATAGTGATGGTAGAATATATGTTGCCTAAATTCCCCTCAAAAGTAGTATCATGGGTAAGTATAGGAGATTGGGGAGAATCGACCACATNNTCATCTAGACTAGGGAGAAGAGATGATCGATGATGGTTGTCAGCCCAAGTCAATACTGAGCATTTCCATAATGGATTCGTCCGATGAAAAAATTCATAGGATGTAGTCGAAAGAAGAGGATAAGGAATCCAACCAATATGGCAACGATTAAGTGTCAAGTGCCAACTGATGTTTCTCGTACAAAGAGGGAGAGACATATTGGATAGCATCGTATGAGGCCTCAATGGGAATAAGTGGCATAACGTCACCTAGTGCATCAAATTCCAAAGTGTAGCGCACCTTTTCAGCTACCAAGGCTTAATCGCTCTTAAAAGGAAACTTTAACACCACTTGGTACATAACTCATACATCATTATATAATCTCATGCATTTAAACAAATAAACACATTCTACACAGAGTATTCATATGAGTTACTACCATAATTAACCATCAATAGCATTCCATATTAATTCGTATACACAGTGGAAATCATGATAACATAAAGAGTAGAGTCATGCAAAACGTGATAAAAAAACAGAATCAGATACTTATCTTTTAACAGTGGTAGAATCCACCAACCAAGTGTAGGCCTTCCACAAACCTCCCAGCCTTAGACTGCACCACTCATCAACTCAGTAATGGGTCACCCATGAGCTAGGACTAAGCTCCACCCCAAGGAAAGTAAATCTAGGCTAGGCTGAGGTTACAGGGAAAACAACACACAACCACAAGGAAGGGATTCTCTCCAAGAAACCTCCCATGCTCACTGCCCACAGACCCTCATTCCCCAC
>SNQJ01S0016061.1:15076-40855 GCA_010110895.2 Picea sitchensis
TAAAAGATTTGGGGTTAAGACAGATTTATGCTCATTTATTTTAGTATGTATTTTTATAATTATTATAATCTTTTCGTTTTTCAGTTATTGTTATTATGGTTAGTTATTTTAATTTTTTTCATTTTTATAGACATCATTTCTTTTCAATTTAGTTTATTAATGTTATAGAGGCGACACATACTCTAATTTTGTTTATGATAACCACAATTTGGAAGGATTCCCTTAGTATACATATATTGGAATTGACATCCACCATAAGTTTATGGGAATTGTAGTGTTGAAAAAATATTTATGGAGGTTGTCCAAAATATTATTTTGGTCTCAAAAAAAATTGTAAAATAGGGATTTAAGATGAAAATGTTTTTTTTACATGCTTATTATATTTTAGAGGCCGGTCTCCCACAAATGGAGAGTAAAAATATGATAAGGTACTTATTAGTAGTGTTCTATAATATGAAATCTTATAATTAAGAGGAATGCACCCTATCCTATTCTTATTTTAAATGTTGGTCTCCCATCTATAGAGAGCAAGGTTACTTATTAGTAGTGTTTTGTAGAAAATAATCATAGAATTAAGATAAATTGTAACATCCCCAGCCTCCTAAGACAGGCCATGCTACTCCATAAAACACTTTGATACCCATTTGTAACGTACCCAGCCACCCAGGCTGGCTACATCACACAAAAGCTCTATGTCATAAGCTCTGATACCATATTGTAACATCCCCAACCTCCCAGTCTGGGCCATGATACTCCATAAAACACTCTGATACCAATTTTTAATGTACCTAGCCACCTAGGCTAGCACATCACACAAAAAAATCTCTTGTTATTAGCTCTGATACCAAATTGTGATATCTCCATTACTAGAAATTAACAAGATTTCTTTGTTACTAATTAAAACATATACATACTCTATAATACACAATTATATACAAAATCATAACATAAATATACATGCAACATAAACAGAATAAAACCATGAAAGCAAATGCATCATTATTATTGCAACACATGATTTAACACGCAATTGCCACTTATCTTTGAATAAATGACACAAATTGTGCGTAGACCTTCCACGTTCCTCCCAACCTTCGACCACCCTGCTCATAAATCTCTGCAGAGGGTCACCCTCGAGCTGGGGATAAACTCCACTTGGGTAAGGTTTCCTAGCCAAGCTAATTATCTCAGTCAATAGGAAATGCAGTCACATGTAACTCAGTCACAGGTGACTCAATCACAGGAAACTCTGTCACACATGCCAATTCATACTAACAACCTACAGTCCCTCATTCCCCACATGCCTGTCCCACCCCATGAAGTGTTCCCCTTCTCTACTCAACATTCCTTAAACTGCCCCACTTCCCTTCCAGGGCTTCAAGAATAGGTCAGACAGGAAGTCTCAGAGCCCTTTTGTTGCAGTTTGGCATTTCGAGTAATAATTCCCAACAATTCTCTCACCTGGAGAGAATGCAATGACCTATGGGCCTGGCAACCCACCTCTTTAGTCCAACTCTCTAATCTAATCAATGTACATGTATCTGCAACAATAACAACAAGTTACTATGACAGTAATAGTAGGGTATGAATGACTGCTAACAGTCGGGTCCTGATTCCCCCATGATGGTCGAATGATGATGGAACGATAACCAAAATGGACTAAGTCCAGACTATATGAATGCATGTTCCCAACTTGACACTTGTGACATTGAGAAATTTCTTTGGTCCACTTGTCCCCATCCTTCAGATTTAGGATAAAATAATATATCCTTGCCTTATACTTTTAAGGAATATTAATATAATATTCATTTTTGGGTTTAATCCCCTTGACTTAGCCCCTTAACCTCAACTAGTGGAATTTTATCCCCCCATACTATTTTACGTGGTTGGTCTTCCACATTGATGTGTTTTCATTATTTTTTCATGTGATTACATTTACATTCTCAGTACAAAAGTACTGGTCTTTATCCATCCAGGCTCACCAGCCTCAAAACACAAAGATCGCGCACTAAACTAGAGCGCACGAAACTTCTGGGATGTGTGCATTCCCTTCTTTCAGTGCACCACCCTCACACACTTACACATGTGCACACTACAACATGACATATATAAAAAAGACTCTCTGGTCCCCAAAATCATGCATTGAGCGGAATCTTGGAATGGGTGCCATCCTCGCACGCTTATATTGGTGCACACTATATATATTACATTGTTCCTCTTTTAATGCATGCCATTCCTACACACTCACACAGGTGCACGTTGAATACCTTAATCTGTGTGATGTAATCATTTTAAATCCGTGCACACTTCTTTGGTGTGAGATTCACGCGCACTAACTCAATGCATGCAGAACCAAACCAAGGATCGTGTTCCTTCAAATCACTAGATTATATATAAATGACAATTACATTTATATGTACACTTGGGGTTCATCCTAGGGGTATTACATTTCCCTCCCCCTTATTTATGCACTGTCCTCAATGCAATATATACACATATACAACCACAACTTCAAAAGTTTTAAAAAATATGCGGGTATTCTGCCCACATAGCATTCTCATGCTCCCAAATTGCATCCTTAGGGTCGTACCAGGTCCATTGGACCTTTAATATCTCTATGGATCAAATCCAACACTATTTGATCTTTCGATCCAATATGCACACTGTATGCACTTGAAAACCACCTTCTTTCTCCACTTGAATCACATTCCAATCAATGACAGGATTAGTATCAGGCACATACCTTTTAAGCAAGGATACATGGAATACATTATGAATGCACATATATAAAATAAAGGAAATCATATATGCTACATGTCCTATCCTTTCTAGGATTTCAAATGTCCCACAAAAATGAGCTGCCAACTTTGAGAAATTTCCCAATTTCAGGGAACTTTTGTTAGCCTTTACTTTCAAGAACACATGGTCACCACTTTAAACTCCTTGTGAGTTCTGCCCTTATCATCATAGATTTTATTCCTGTATTGGGAAAACTTTAAATTCATTTTCATTTTCATCATTTGCTCTTCCATCTCCCTGAGTAGTTATGTCCCAACCACTGCGCAGTCTGTTGGGTTGTCCCAACTCACCGGAGCGTTTCACTTTATGCCATAAAGTGCCTCAAATGGGATCATCTTCAGGGATGCTTGGTACCCATTGTTGTAAGCAAATTCTACCAAGTGAAAATAATCCTCCCATTTTGATGGTTTATCCATCACATACATCCTTAGCATATCTTCTATTACTTGATTCACTCTTTTTGCCTACCCATCTGATTCTGGATGATAAGCAGTTCTAAATGTAGATTTGTTCCAAATCCCTTAAATAATCCTTTTCAAAATTTTGATGTAAATTTCGGATCTCTGTCAAACATAATTGTCTTGGGAATTCCATGTAATCTAGCTATTTCTCTCAGATAATTATCAGCTAAGTTAGCTACCTTGTGAGTAAAATTTACTGGAATAAAATGGGCAGCTTTGGTAAGCTTATCAACCACTACCATGATATAATCATGCTGCTTGCTAGTTCTGGGTAATTTAGTGATAAAATCCATTGTTACAACTTACCATTTCAACTTAGGGATGGGAAATGGATGCAGAAAACCCATTGGGTGTCTATTCTCAACCTTGACCTTTTGGCATGCCAAACACTTAGCATTAAAATCAACAACTTCTTTCTTCACACCTGACCAATAATATTAGCTCTACACAACTGAAATAGTTTTCTGGTATCTTGGGTGTCCAATATAAGGTACATTATGCATTTATCCCAATATCAGATTCTTTAATTCCCGATGATTTTGCACATAAATTATGCTTCTATACATGATAATTTCATCATTTTCTAGCTTATAATCTTCAAATTTCTGCTATAAATTACTTTGTTGAATTTTTTCCTTTAACTTCATGTATTTATGATATGATTTTCCAGCATGTAGAATTCTATCTTTCAAATAGGATTGGTACATTCTAATAGTTGTAACATGCATCTCATGCACTCTCTTGTTGAGTGCATCAACTACCTTGTTATCTTTACCTTTGATATGTTTAATATCGAAATCATATTCAATGAGGAAATCTAACCACCTGCTTTGTCTGACATTTAGAGTTGGTTGTCCAAACAAGTATTTTAGACCACTATGATCTATCCTCAACTCAAATCTTTTTTCCATGACGTAGTGCCTCCACATCTTCAAGGCATGCAATATGGCTTCCAACTCCAAATCATGAGTAACATAGTGCCTTTCATGCTCCTGCAGTTTCATCGATTCATAACACACCACATACCTATTCTGACTAAGGAATCCACCCAATCCTTCTTTACAGGCATCAATGCATACAATGAATTCTTTATTTGGATCATCAATCCTTAGTATTGGAGCATTTGTTAATAAATGCTTCAAGTGTTGGAAACTCCTTTCACAATCCAATGTTCACTCAAACTTCACACCTTTCTTCTGTAAAGAAGTAACTGGGTGTGCAATCTTTGAAAATCCTTCAATAAATCTCCTATAGTAACCTGCAAGGCCCATGAATGATCTCACCTTCGATACGTTCCTTGGTGTTGGCCATCCTCCAATGGCCTTTATCTTTTCTGGATCCACTACTATTCCTTCCTTTGAAATGATATGGCCCAAATAATGAATTTTCTTTTGGTAAAATGAAGACTAGCTCAATTTGGCATACAAATGATGCTCCCTCAATAACTAAAATATCATCCTCAAGTTTTTCTCATGCTCATCTTCAGACTTAGAATATATCAAAATATCATCCAAGAAGATAATGACAAACTTATCCAAGTAATTCCTAAATATACCATTCATGAGACACATGAAGACAATTGGTGCATTTGTTAACCCAAATGGCACCACTGTGAACTTGTAATGGCCATACCTTATTCTAAAAGCAGTCTTGTTGATGTCTTATTCTTTAATTATTACCTGATGATAGCATGAACTGAGATCAATCTTCGAGAATATTTTTGCATCTTTTAGCTAATTAAATAGGTCATCTATCCTTGGCAAATGATATTTGTTCTTCACAGTTACCTTGTTCAATTGCCTGAAGTCTATGAAAAGTCTCAAAGTTCCATCCTTTTTCTTCACAAATAATACTGGGGCACCCCAAGGTGATACACTTGGGTGTATATACCCCTTCTTTAGAATCTCTTTGAGCTGCATTTGCAATTCCTTCAGTTCAGGTGTACTCATCCTGTAAGGGATCTTAGATACTAAAGCTTCTCTGGGCATCAGATTGATGGAGAAATCAATATCTCTCTTAGGTGGAAATCCTGGCATTTCCTTGAATACATCTTCAAACTCTTTTAGGAATGCATAATCTTAAATATTTTGTACCTTCTCTTTAGGTGTCTCTTCTATATGTGCTACAAATATTTGACACCATTTCCTATAACTTTTCTTTAGCTGCAAGGCTGCAACTTCTCTGACAATTACTACTATGGGAATTCCTTGTACTGTCCTTAAGTTTCCTTCTTCATCCAAGAAAGTAAAAGCTTTATTATAACAGTCTAGGACAACATGGTGTTGGTCCAACCAATCCATACCAATTAGGAAGTCATAGGAACCTAGAGGTATGATGTTCAAATCTTCCCTGGTGTTCAGTCCATTCATGTTCATTGAACATGTCTTAACCATCTCATTAATATTTCTTTTAGATCCTGTAGCCAGCTACACCAGCTAAGGTTTTTCAAGCTTTCTTCTTGGAAAATGAAATATTTCCACCATCTTAGGATCTAGATAACTATGACTAGATCCTGAATCGATTAAAATGGCAATGGGATGATTATTGATCATACTTTCTATTTCAATCGTATGTGATTCAAACTCATCTTGTTTGTTCTCCAGAGATGCATAAATCTTAGGTACATTTCTTCCCATGTCCTCCATTGTTTTGAACATTGTGAACAATCCTCACTTTTTCACTTTTGCGGGGGTAATCTCTGTACATGTGATCTCCCTTGCAACCCCAACATTAAATAGGTGGTTTCCTTGGTCTTTGTCCCAATGTCTCTGTCATTCTGGATTCTTTAGAAGTTGGTTGTCCCTGAGAGTTATTTCTGAAGAATGGCGTCTTATTCCCTTTCTTCCTCTATTCCATCTTGTTTTTCTTTTTTTCTTCCCAAGCTTTTTGGTAAGTTTCTCTCCCTTTATGTTGATCATAAAGGCACTTAGCCCTTATTATAGTTTCCTCTAATGTTTTGGGATCATCATATTGTATCCTATCACTGATAAATGATGGAAACCCACTCAAATATCTTTGAATATTAACTTTCTCATCCTTGATGAAGGAACATATTTCAACATCTCTAAAAACCTCCTTTCATACTCATCTATGGTCATACTCCCAAGCTTGAGTTCAAATAATTCCTTCATCTTCTTGTCATAGTATCTCTTAGTCAATTATTTCCTTTGAAAATACCTCTTGAATTTTCTCCAAGTCACCTTCTTCTCATCAATGTGTTGTATTGTTTGCACAGGGAAGACCCAGGGTTCAATGCTACAACATCGCACCAACAAAAACCTAACTATCGACCCTTTCGGCATCACCTGCAAAGAAGATGAAGTATCACTCGAGGTAGAGGTAGGGGTGGTTGCAGGACTCATATGTCTACAAGTTTAGCTAGGACACAGATCTGTGATTGTAACACCTTAACAGATCTGTGATTGTAACACCTTAATGCGAACGGTCGATGGAGAGGCTTGCACACCACTCATCGATGATGTTTGTACACCCACAAACATAGACATTACTCTATCATTCATGAGGTCAATGAGTACATCCATCATAGACACTTCGACTGAGCTAAGTTCTTCGGACATACACGCTCGTGGTTGAATATCTTGGGTTTGAAGAGTAACTACTCAATGCAACGAGACAGATGGTGATAGCTTGATGATCACTATGTGAAATCAATTGATCTGTGGGCTTAGATAATCACATTTGGAAAAAGTGGTCTCGGTGCAAGGCTCGATGGAATAAGTAGGCAATGGATATCTCCAACGAGCAAGAAGCCTTCATTAATTCAATTTTGTCTGTTACGGCGCGGTCCCAACGGTCTGATGGTGAGCTTTCTGACCACAAATGTTGTTCTACCCATTTGGGGCATCATTCTAACGGTTATACCGTTTCCAATGACTATATTGCTTCTCCACGACGAAGTGCAATGTGGCGTTGTTCTGCTATCCCGATGAAGTTCCAGTTTTGCAAATTTACCTTTTGGAAAGTTCCCTCTGGACCCTTCTGTAACTTTTCGATCTTTGATCTCTTCTCACTTAGTTTTCTATCCTTCTTTCCATTGAGCTTCGTCTCGGTATTCCTCTTTTCGTTTTGATTCTTATCTCCTCTTGACATAGTAACTTTGTGTTGTTGAGATTCTTTCCTAGGACTCAAGGGCAATACTTCTTCTCTATCTGGGGTAGGTTCTTCAGTCTTCTGTGAGTCTTCTTGTGTTCTTTCAACTTCAACATCCAAGTTTCTGGTTCTAAATAACTTCGATCTATTCTCCCGTTCTTCAATCAACTGTGTGATTCTCCTAGTCATAAAAACTTTTAATTCTTGCTTCTTCTGCTCTAAGACTTCTTCTTCTTTTCTTCTGGCTTTATCCTTTTCAATCCAAGGTTTTTCTAGTAATATAGCAAATGGGTCATTGTTCTCAATAAAGATAACAACCTCAAAATCTTCTTCTGTCAAGGTTCCATGAGCACTCATAGATATTTGGGTAAGTCTTCCACATAGGGTTATCAACTTTCCTCTAAATAATCCTATTCCTCCCAATGAAGGAATCATAGCAGGATTTCCTAAAGTTTCCCAAGTTCTTTCTGTCATAATATTCACCTGTGTTTCTTCATCCAGAACACAGTCAATGTCGAAGTCTCATATTCTTGCTTCTATGTACTCTTTTTCTTTGAATATCTCTGATAAGTTGATATTTCGATGGTCATTCAGGGTTTCTTTCATTTGTAGCAATACATCCTCTGATTCTTTCTGGGGTTCTGCCATGGTCTTAGTGTCTTGACATTTCTCATGGTCTTCTTTTCTCATATTCATTTTTCAAGTTTAGAATTCATTCTAGGGCAATCTAAAACTTCATGATCCATAGATTTACAACAAAGACAACTAAGTCTTCTACCAGGGCATTCCTTAGTAAGATGTCTCGATCTTCTGCAACTGTAACAAAGAGTTAATCCTCTCTTTCTCTTAAATGATCCCCATCCTTTCCTGTACTGCGCACTAGGATCATGGTATCTAACCTGCAAACAAATATTTCTAGGATCCTGCATCCATTTATTAGTCCAAACATTCTTTCTATGCATAGGAATAACATATCTTTCACTATTCTTATCAGATCTACTCATATCAAATCTTCTTTCATCTAGTTGTGCCCTAGTTTTCAGGCTAGGGAAAAATTTGTCAAACATACCTAGATCCATATTCTTGAAACAAAAATTTCCACTTATCTTACTTTTCTCAGAGCACAAAGCTTCCAGATCTAAAACTTTTCACTATTCTTACCTATTTCAGAGCGCAAGGCTTCAAGATCTTACCTCTTTTCTTCAGATTGGACTTCTCTTCTTAGCACAAAGTTTCACAATCCAAGTAGAGTACTACGCACCAGAGCAACAGATCTACGCACAGAGCTTTCACAGTTTCGGGTCAGATATTCGCACAAAGATTCTTCTTCCTCAGTTCCCAATAATCACAGTTTTAGGTCCTGGCAACGAAACCATTTGTTGGCATAGGGGTAGACCCAGGGTTCAATGCTACAACAACGCACCAAAAAAAACCTAAATATCGACCCTTTTGACAACACCTACGAAGCAGATGAAGTCTCACCCGAGGTAGAGGCAGGGGTGGTTGCAGGACTCAAATGTCTGCAACCTTAGCTGGGACACAGATATGTGATTGTAACACTTTAATATATCACTTCGTTATTATAGTTCGTTAATATTTAGATTTAGTTCACAGCACCGCTAAACCCTAACAACAAATCAGCGCAGTATTCACACATATCCAATAGATTCAAGCACTAAGCATACCAATAGAGATCAGATCTAGCATTCATTCACATTATCCAGTACTAAGCTATCATATCAGATTCATATATCATCTAACACCACACTAAGCATTGAATAACATAAACAAAAGAATAACCAAAAAGCACAAAGAATTCACAACACAGGATATATGTGGTTCACCTCCACCCCGGGGCCATGTCCACCAACTCTTCGTCTTCTTTATTAGCTTCTTTCAATCTTCTTACATGCACAAAGCCTCAAAATCAACTCCACAGAGGACAGGAGATCTGCGCACCTTGCTAGATCCTCCTTCCTTGAGTTACAACACAAAGCCTTCCACAGTCTCTTACAATCACTTGCACTTAGCCTTGCAAGTCTCACTCAGCATGCACAAAGCACTTACAATTACCAACTACACTTAGCACTTAGCACGACTTACAACCCTTCGATCACATAGATCGAACTACTTCCTACATCGCCTATCTTTCTATTTATGCAATACAAAATAGGCCTAAGCATGGGTAAACCCATGGGCCGACATCCCCATACCCATTACATAAGCCCAAAACCCAAAAAAACCCTAAAAAGGGATCGAGATCTCGCGATCTTCGCTTCGTCTTGTGCTCTACCTTCGACAGCCTGTCAAAGTCCCAAAAATAGGTCAAACATGACCAAGGATCCTCAAAACTTATTCAAGGGCCAACATGTACCTGCACAAATTGGTCCCACCACATAGATGCTTTTCCTTTGAGTTGATAAATTGGAATTCTACCTTATGCCTATGAAGAGTAATTATGCAACTACAAATACTTCCTCATATTTAGTAGCCATGTCTCTACTTCTTCATCCTTCTTATGTTCACCATCAAAAGTAGGAGGCTTGATTTTTTTTATTTCCCCTTGTAGCTCATCCACCCTAGACTTCTTCTTATGCTTCCTGACAGGGGGTAGGCTTGAACTATTGTGCGCTCTCCTAGTGGAATTGTTGGGAGAGTGATGGTGTTGTCTGTTAATTCATGTTCTACTTATCTTATCATGAGACTTATGGCTTTCTGATTTGTATGACTCAATCTTCTTATCCATTTTATTCTCTATTTTGTCCAAGCTTTGCATTAATTTGATGTTGAAATCACCCTGTCGTTCCTTGGATTTCATAAGCCTCTCATTATCATCTTTATAACTCAGGATATCCTTTTGCAAAATATTTATGGTCTCAACCAAGTTCATGCTTTCCTCTTTACCTTCTCCATGTCTATTGGAATTTGTACCTTCATTACCCATATGTACACACATTCCTATGATCTCTTCATCATGGATGTAAAATCTTTGCACATATTCCATGATTATAAAATTTTGTTGATCATGTTCTGATCTAATGCTGTTAGCTCTACAAAATGTGTAGACAACAAAATTTGTTAGGCTAAACAATTTAACAGAATCATGAAATTATGTACAATTCTGTTTCCATAAAGCTTCATAATTCTTTCTTTTGATTTCTTGGGAAATTAACTGCCCAATCGACTTCGCGTGCACTACTTCTCAATTATAAATCCAAAATTATCATGCATAGGTTTTTACATCCGCAATGCTAGAATGTAGCGCATGCATTGCACACCTATATCCAGTGTGCATACTTTTCTTTCGCATGCCAATTTCTACTAAGCACAATTTTTGTGTCATGCACCATTACTCTGCGTGCACTTCCAGTACCTCACCCCACAATGCCAAGTTTTATTGTGTTTACACCGCACGCCAATACTCCTAGTGCACCACTATTCTGTCACGCGCCAATATCTACTAAACACAATTTTTTGTCGCACACCGATATTCTGTGCATGTTGCCATTTTCACATCGCGTGCCGATAAGTATACCTTTGTGTGACGTGAATATTCAACATGCACGCACAACATACCAATTTTGCACGTGCACCAAAAATTCGAACTACACTCAACGAATACTCCACGTGCACACCTTACGTTTCACATTACTAATCGTGCGCCATAAACTCTACACCCTACGATGCCAAACTTTAGTGCTCTTTTCTGTGCGCTCATATTCTGTGCACGCCGCCAACTATACACGATGTAGTGTCAAAACTTAGTGTACATATCCTGTGCACCTTGATTTTCTGCCCAACGCCAAAAATTTTAGTGCACACACCTGTGCAACATTGTTTTTCCACATCACCAGATTTGCATAGTGTAGTACCCAATTTTAATGCACACTCCTGCGCATCTTTATCTTTCTGCGCATCATTCCTACTTAGAGCACACAATATTTTCTACACTTAACTGATTTTTCCATAAATTTTGTTGCAGAAATTAGGGCTTTTTCCCGATTCACACCCAATTTCTTCCATGGACATTTGACACTCATGAAATTTTCTCAATTTCACTCCATTGTATCCAAATTCAACCTTTGCAACAATAAATTTCTTGTGTGCATTGCTAGTTGATATTCCCAGCATGAGTTTTCCAATTCATTCATGAATTGAGAATTTTATTTACACACTTCCACTCAATCTATCATGGCCTCTCTGTAACTTCAAATTCGACCAACTCCTGTCTAAATTTTCTTAAACATGGATTAAGATTAAGGATATCTTAAACATGGATTAAGATTAAGGATATCTCATCACTTAACTATATTTCCCCAAATTCTCCATGAATCTAACAACATAAATTGGGGATTTTACCCAATTCCACTCAATTACTTCTAATTTTCATGATGGACACACTAACTCTTGAAATTTAGCGGCTCCAAGTTCAATTCTCTACAAGAATTCACTTCAGTATTATGTTATCTCGGCCCATACATGCCCAGTGTTGAAAATTGGGCTCTGATACCATATTGTAACATCCCCAACCTTCGAGGTTGGGCCATGCTACTTCATAAAACACTCTGATACTAATTTTTAAAATACCCAAACACCTAGGCTGGCCATGTCACACACAAACTCTTTGTCATCATCTCTAATACCATATTGTAACATCCCCAACCTCCTAGGCTGGGCCATGCTACTCCATAAAACACTCTGATACCAATTTGTAACGTACTCAACCGCCCAAGGTGGCCACGTCACACAAAAATCACTTGTCATCAACTCTGATACCAATTTGTAATATCTCCATTACCATCCATTAACAAGATTGTTCTGTTACTAATTAAAACATATACATACTCTGCAATACACAATTATATACATAATCATAACAAAAATATACATGCAGGGTTCACAATAAAACCATGAAAGTAAATGCATCATTATTACTGCAATACATGATTTAACAACACACAATTGACACTTATCTTTGAATAAATGACATCAAATGCACACAGACCTTCCATGTTCCTCCTAGCCTTAGACCACCCTGCTCATAAATCTTAATAGAGGGTCACCCCCAAGCTAGGGATAAACTCCACTTAGGTAAGGTTTCCTAGTCAATCTAAGCAACAAGAGGAAATGCAGTCACAGGTAACTCAGTCACATGTGACTTAATCATAGAAAACATTGTCACAGATGCCAATTCGTACTGACAGCCTACGGTCCCTCATTCCCCACATGCCTGTCCCACCCTAGGAAGTGTGCCCCTTCTTTGCTCAATAGTCCTTCGACTACCCCACTTCCCTTCCAGGTTTTCAACAACAGGCTGGCCATGAAGCCTCATAGCTCTGTCATTGCAGTTTGGCACCTTGGGAAATAATTCCCAACAATTCTCTCACCTGAAGAGAATGCAATGTCCTACGGGCCTGATAACCCGCCTCTTTAGTCCAACTCTCTAAGCTAATCGATGTATAAGTATTTGGGATAATAACACCAAGTTACTATGATCAACAACGTATGAATATTGCTAATAATTGGGTCCTGATTCCCCCATGATGGTTGAATGATGATGGAATGATAACCAGGATGGACTAAGTCCAAACTGTATGAATGCATGTTCCCAACTTGACACTTGTCACATTGAGAACTTTCTTTAGTCCACATGTCCCCCTCCTTTAGAATTATGATAAAATAATATATTCTTGCTTTATACTTGTAAGGAATATTAATATAAGCCCCCTTAACTTAGCCCCTTAACCTCAACTAGCGGAGTTTTATCCCCCCATACTCTTTTACGTGGTGGATCTGTCGCAATGATGTGTTTTCATTATTTTTGCATGTGATTACATTTACATTCTCAGTACAGAAGTACTGGTCTTTATCCATCCAGGCTCACCATCCTAAGAACACAAAGATCACACACTAAACCAATGTGTGCGGTTCTTCTAGGATGCACACACTCTCTTATTTATGTGTGCCACCCTCACACACTTACATATGTGCACACTACAACATGAACTGGTTAATGCATCTGGTTCATGGATTCGTCGATCCGATAAGGATTTACTGCGACACACTTCAGCTGCAATGCCATTTATTTTGTACCCTCTACAACACAATTGTGAAATGGCCCCGACACAAGATAGGTAGCATTTTATTGATGGTTCAATGGCCCTGACTAGTATTGGCATTCGTTTTAGTTGGTTCTAGTCTCGGTGCCTCAAATCCTCCATCTCACAAGTTATTGGCACCACTAGGATCATCATGGAATGCATTCACATCTATGGTCACTCTAAAAGAGGGGGAGGATATCATCGATGGGAGGGAAATAATTCAGAAGGGTTGGAGCTCGTTGTTTTGACTATGTATAGCTCTATTGCGACCTCTCTAGCTTGTATTGCTGAGTCGAGCAACAACTCTTCTACACATGAGACATCGATCTTCTGGGGTTGCAGAGTCGAATGGTTCGACTATGAGGGAAATTCCTTGTTGTACGAGGCTTATCCCATCCCCGCTCTGGCCTTGTCGATAGGGGAGCCGAGTCTTAATCCAGAAGACCTTGTTGTTGCTCATGATAGGAATCGTTCCTCCAACCCTCCTAAATCCAAGCCAGAGACTTGTAGCACTACCAACTCTCCTATCAATTTCGACTTGAGGGTGGAGTATCTTCAACTTATTTTCAAGAAACGCAAAGAAGTGGCTAATTTGCGCCACAAAATAGAATAAATGGATTAGAGAATTTCATTGCTAGTAGCCTTGCATACCAGTATTGACCTCTTGCGCTCTTCGCCAACCATGTTAGCCTAGGACACCATCATCTTGAACGTGGCTATTTCTCTAGCCCCAAGCAACACATACACTCTTCCCGATGACCAAGTTTCACCTCCAAACTAGTTGTGGTGTCTATTATTTATCTAGCTTCTCTTACAATTTCATAGGTCTAGTTTTGAATAGTAATATAGTTTGGCTTATGTCTTTTTTTTCATAAAAACTATAAATCATTTGAAAAACAACGAATATATCTTTTTACTCCATGTGAGATTTATTTTTTGAAGTGGACTGGAGTTGGGTTGGTTTCCTAGCACTTGATATGTATACTTGATATGTATGAAGTTATTGTTTCATCGAATGTAATGTAATGTCTTCTAACTTAAAACCAAAACCTACACAAATAAACTTTTTGATTTCAAATAATAATAAAAAAAATTATTCTATTATTAAAATATAAATTTTAATATTTAAAAAATTATTTCTAATCTAAAATGAGCCATTTGTTCACAAGTACATCGTCCACAAATAAAAAAAAAGTTAATAGATAGCCAAAAGGAAGTGAAGTAAAAAATAAATTAGGGATTTGTGATTTGCTTCAAAATATATATTTTAGTCATGCTTTCATTGGAGTCCATTCACCATTGTATTCACCTTCATTATTTAGTATCACCCTTTCCAAATTCAAGTCTCACCTGCCTGCCTTCCCATTGTAGAAACGACATAAAACATTGTAGAAATTGCAGACAACTGCTTATTTTGGTTTCTTTTCCATGTGACAACATTGTAGCAACTGCAGAACACTGCTTATTTTGCTTCTGTTTTTATGTGGATGTAGAGGTGTTCTATCATTCGTATTACCCTCTCCAAAATCTTCTTTCACCTTCCCAGGTATATAGCCAGTAAATCGTTGGTGTAGCTGCTCAAGTGCTGCACCAGTCCACTGCAATTTGGAACAGTCACCGACACGAAACTCCTCCAACGACATCACATGTTCCACACCTGCCAGCTCTCGTAGCTCATGGCAACGATCAACAAGTAATACTCGAAGCTTTGTGTGCTGTGCCAACCCTTGTATGCTCTTCAGCTTGGGACACTCGCTGACCATCAGTTTCTGCAAAGATATCAACGTTTCAAGACTTGCCAGTTCCTCCAAGTTTGCTCACTTCATGATATCGAGATCTTGAAGTTTTGCCGGACCACAAAGCTCTCCTATTTGACTCAATTGCTCACAGCGCCGAAAGGACAGCCGTTGAAGGTTCGGGCAAACGCCTTCACAAAACGCAACCTCCGATATTTTTACGCCCCACAGCTGTAACTGCTTTAGCCCAACCATGCATTTGTCTTTGGAGTCCAGTTTATTCAACGCTCCTCCCCCTTTTGTAAATAGTGTTTCTCTTTCTCTTTCAACCTTTTTAAATGGCAATGCTCTAACTTCAAATTTGTCAGCTGAGTCAGCAGTCCAAAGGAGTCGGGCAAGCATTTCAATTTCGGGCAAGAGACAAGTTCCAACTCTTTCAATTTGCTGAGGTGCACGAGCGAAGGTGGCAGCACTTCCAACAGCTTGCCCCCTAAGTGCAAAGCCTCCAGATTGCTTAGGTCTCCAATGGCGTTCGGCAATTCTTCAAAGTCCGTCCAAGTCAGATATAATTTTTCCAACGACAATTGACGTGAGACTTGGGGAAGCAATTCTTTCACATTCTGACATTCTGAAAGATTTAAGAATTCCAGCGTGGTAATGTTTCCAAGCGTTCCTCGAGAGAAGCTCAAACTGAAGCATCCGGACAAAGCTAGATGTTTCAGTCGAATTAAATTGCTAAAAGAATTAGGAAGCGTCTTCAAACTGTAGGCATAATGCAAATTGATGTGCTGGAGATTTGTTAGATTTCCAAAAGAATTTGGAAGCGTCTCCAAATTGCAAGCAGTATACAAATTGATGTGCTGGAGGTTTGTCAGCTTTCCGAAGGAATCAGGAAGCGACATCATTTTTATGCAACTTCTTAGATCTAAATATTTCAAGGACCGCAGATGGAAAAATTCTTCTGGCAAAGTTTCGATATTGGCGATGCCGTTGGATGCACAAGAATCCACAACAATCTTTTCGAGGTGCTTCAGTTGCCCTATGGACTTCGGAAAGTGTGAAATAGGAGCGAAGATATTGAGCTCTCGCAGCTGGAGAGGCGCCTGCAATGTTCTTCGACTATATGAAAGATTTATGAGTATTCTTATGTACAAATTGAAATGAAATATGGAAGAGGATAAACACAGATATTCGCGTACCTGAGATTCAAGTTGCCACAACGTTTCGAATCTGTTCCCGGCCACATCTAAAACTCTTATGTTCTCCATGGGAACCCAGGAAGGCAAGGAAGAGTCGGGACAATTATACCAGAGGAACCATATGAGAGGAACCCTGCTCGATAGAGCTTCTAAATAACCATTTTCAGTTGCAAGAATTTTCAAATTCGTGCAATCATAACGATCTTTATTGAACAGTTCCCATTTAGGGTTTCCCAACAGCTCATGGCCCGATCTATACGGGGCAAATTTTCCATATGAAGTTTGCTCCAAAAAATCCTTGCTTGACAATATGTTTTCCCATACCTCTAATGTGATCATGCATTTTTATCTTATTCTTAGTGTCCACCTCCAAAAGACACTTGCTCTCTAGATTTTCAAGCCCCACAGTACCCCATATTCTTGTTGCCGTATCTATCTCTTCTCCTATGAAAAAACAAACAATATCTAAGAATATTTTCTGATCCTCTTTCTCGAGTGACTCATAACTGATGCCAAGTCTCTCTTGTATTTCAGTAGGAAGTCTCTCGTGAAGTCGTTCCAGTATCTCTTCCCAGTAAGACTGTTTTCGTAGACAAACAAGCGCCCCAAAGACTTTCAAAGATAATGGCAATCCATCAGACGCCATTACAAACTGATCTACCAGATATTCAAACCCAGGTAGTGGATGGCGCTGATAGAAGGCATAGGAGCAGAAGAGCTCTTTGGAGTCTCGTATATTCATACACCTTAGATTATAAATTGACGAATCTAAGACGCCTGAGCTTCTCAGGACGTCCTTGTCACGAGAGGTAACCAAAATGAGGCTGTCCGAGCTAAGGATATCCTTAATTGGCAAAAATGCTTCCATCTGATCTATATGATCTACACATCTAGAATTATAAGAGCATGACAATATGGGAGATGCTTTTTAAGTATCCCTATACCTTGGTCACGATTCTCAATTTTGATATTGTTATGTTTCAAGTTAGGTCTCAACTCAACAAGGAGCTTATTCTGCAAATAAATTAGAGACACTGTGCGTGCATTTTCTGTCACCTCAGATAAAAAGGAGGATGTATTGTAATCTGAACTTTTAAGGTTGAAGAAATGTTTGGCCAGCGTGGTTTTACCAACTCCACCCGCGCCTACAATGCCCACAATCTTCGCCCCCACGGTCTTCAACTCTTGCTGCTCCGATACCACCGTTCTTTCAAAATCTTGTAATTTCTCGCCCAACTCAGTTGGATATTTTGCCACATCCAACGGTGTTTTTGGAACATTCTTCAAAACGCCTTGCACGACCTTCTCCAATAGCTCGCCCTCGTCACTGAATGATATTAATCGAGAGAGAAAAATAAATAGTGGAAAAACGCCTATGTAAGTATCAAGCACCTTGTATCAATCTAACAAATTGAAAAGTAAAACAGATTCAAAGGGACAGTGGAAGATCCTGCTTACCCGTGCAGCACGAAACCACTTATACCCCCAACATGAGAAAGTGCGTTTCTCCAACTTTGAACAGTGTTTGAATCGTAGCGTGGTTTCTCTTCGCCAGTTTGAGGGTCGCGTGTTCACTTCTGTTGGAGGTTCTGTAGAGCTTCACCGTAAGTTCCGACGGCCCACCGGGCCATAGAAGGCTCAACGTGGTAAAACACAGGAAGAATTGTAGCCCCCGAGTTTACCATGAGAACGAACTCATTCAGGCACCAATACGATTCTGCATAAGTCGGAGAGAATATTGCAATCTGGACAGAAGCAATCTTATGGCTGCTTCTACTTGAGAAGAAATGTGACGTCCCTCCTCCAATTCCTCTTTGTCCAAGAAGACTTGCAATCCCTGGCCAACAAGGCGACGGTACAGATGATTAATGAATGCGTGTCTTTAACATCAGGGCCACGATGAATAATAAATGCATCGTAGCAGGGATAAGAGGTCGAGGCAGAAGAAGCAGCAGCAGCTGCGATTGATCGTTGTGCCATTGGAATTGGACTATGGCTGATTGCAAGGGACCATAGAAAATAATAATAAGAAAATGAACCGTATGCAATATAGATTAAATTTGCTGAAAAACATGTAAGCGGGCTCGCTCCTTTAAAGAAGTGCTTGTAGGCTAACGCTGCTCCTTCAACAGCTATATAGACAGAGGGCCTTGAGGGTCTTGTGTAGACATTTTATTTTGTGAACTTTTTCACTTGAATCTGTCGAAATAGATGTGATGAAATCATCGACACTTAAATTTAATGATTCAAATTTAGAATTTCAACCATTTTTAATTAAATTTACAAATTTACAATTTTAATTAAATTTGACAGGAAAATATATGCAACACTTGTATTTAAACAATTTTAAACTAAATTTTAAAAAAATTGATAGGACTAGCGCAGCTCACTCGAGGCTAGAGAAGGCTTAAAGGTATTGGTCACTGATAACACTCCCCGCACAGTAAAAACTCTCGGCCTAGTAAAATTCTGCAGGTCTTGGCATCAAACTAACTTTCAGATATAAAAAATGAATGAGTGCCACCAAAATGAAAAGTGTGTAGAGTGTTTTTTTAATGATATAAAAGAGATGCCTTCATAAATGCAAGGATGAACAATAAATCTGACACATTGATTTTAGAGGACTATTAAGAATATACCAGCATCTTCAATGTTTAAAAATATATACAACACCTAAAATGCTTTCAATAATCACGGCGTCCAACACGTCAGCGACATAGACAACATCCACAGCATACGTCGTGGTGGTAATGGGTGATCACACGTCTTTCAAAAATTTTGTTTTATGAACAACCTGGGTTGATGCGACTCAACACCATCCGCGACTTTTATATTTGGAATTTAATATTGTTCGAATGCGACTCAACATCATCCACAACTTTTATATTTGAAATTTAATATTGTTGGAATGCGACTCAACACCATCCACGACTTTTATTTTTCCAATTTAATATTTTTCGAATAATAATATCGTACGGTGGGTACTTCCACCATCATTCGAATCCTAGGCACCATCGTTTCTTCCTAAGCCCAAAGGGGAATGGATCGTCAAAACAATATGAGAGGGGAGGTTCCCTGTAGAGTGTGCCGCTGGTCCCGTAGTATTGAACCTCTGAACACGCGCCAGCGCCCCTTTAGTCTTGTCAATCACCCAATCCAGGGGAATTAGCCTTTTATATATAGTGTAATAGATCGATCTCTTTTAACAATGACGCGTTAACAATCCTCTTTATTAACTATTTTTTTTTCAAGCTAGGGTGAGCTTATGTCGGGGTCAGCTCTAATGTTGGATGGAAGAACGATCTGCTTATGAGTGGGATGTTGTCATCAGGATTGTGTGAGACTAGCTTAGATGTATAAGTGCTAATGAACCCCTGGGTGAATCTTTGGTCAATTTAGTTAAATATGACGATGAAAACTTTTCAAGTGAAGGTTGGTTACAAGTGTTACAGGAAAAGAAACTCATAGATGATTTGTTAAGTGGAAAAGTGATCTTGTTTGCAGAACATGTGGATGAAACTACAACAGGGAAGATTGTTGCAAAAGAAGAAGCAAAAGACAAAGATGATTCAACACTTGAAGACAATGGCCTTAATGCAACAACAATAAAAGTAAAAGCAGTGGAACAAGAAGAAGAACACTCAAATGAAGTGTCAACAAAGTTTGAAGAAGAATTACAGTTTCCAGCTTGCACAAAAGTTGCAATAACATACAATAGAAATAAAGAATCACTACAATGGATACTACAATGGATACATCTGTTGAAGTTCATGGCATTCTGATGCATTGGAGTCCTGAAGAAATTAGATTTTACTATTAGTTAATGTTGTAGCAAATTGATAATAAAAAACTCAATAGTGAAGAGCAAACAACAGAGAATGGTATGTGGCAGCAGTTCACATACAAAAAAAAAATCGAAGAAAAAGTTGAAGAGGACAAGCATAGAAAATCTGAAATTTTTTTCATATTGATGACAAACTCTAACAAGAAGATTAAGCATAAGAAGCTGAAACATGGAATTTTGAGTGAAAGAGGAAGACTTAAATTGAAAATGCACAGAAGAATCTGGAAAAGGAGGAAGAGAAAAACTCACTCATACATGGAGTTGAAACAAATTTTAAGTTTTTGTTTGAATTGTCCTTTGTAATGTTTCTAAGCCTAGCTGAAACTAAGACGGGCATGCATGTCATGTATTTTTATTGTATTAAATCCACTTCTTCGTTAAGGGGGAGTGTTGGAGAATAATGGCGAAATGCCATAGTTAGGAGGAAATGGTTAAAACATATTGTTAAATTAGTGTTTGAGTGGTTTTCAGATCCACCAATTTAGGAAGTTGTTAGAGGCTAGGCTGTTAGAGACTAACAACCTCCTAAATTGGTGGATCTGAAAACCACTCAAACACTAATTCAGCATTATGTTTTAACCATTTCATAACTATGGCATTTCCTAACTATGGCATTTAGTCATTATTTTCCAACACTACCTATGAGTGGGATGTTGTCACCATGATTATGGAAGACTCGCCTAAACACCCTATAAAACAATTTTATTCCCCACAAATGGCTCCTACTCTCAACCCCTCCCATAAAATTTGACCCAATAACCTAATAAATACTAAACCCATCAATTATTAGGTATAAAAAGAAAACTAAACCCATCAACTATTAGGTATAAGCATTGACATTACTTATAGACCTTAACTTTAGCTTGCTTCCTTATACATTTTCTCCGCTTCTTTAAATACTACCGAGGAATTATTATTAAACATGGCAAGATAAATCTAGGTTGAGGTGACTTAACATCATCCATAATTCTTATTTTTCCAATTTAAAATTGTCTTAAATATATTATTATTACTCCTTTTCAATGTAAGAAATATATATTTTATTTACAAGTGAAAGTTATTTAGATTTACATTAATTTATTTTTATATGATAAATTTTTATTATAAAATTATTATTTTTTTTATGAAATTGATATTTTTGAAATAAATAATAATTAAAAAAAAAATTCATTTATTTTATTTATTAATTGGTGAAAAAAGTTATTCATGGGCACAATTACTTAGTGCAATGACTTTGTTTTTAAAATATAGGAAATAAATTTGACTTTGTTTTAAAACATAGGAAAAAAATTTAAATTTTTTTAATATGAAATTAAAAAAAAATGATATGTAATAACCTTCACATGTTATTGATAACTTTTATTTATTAAAAAAAAGATGATTATGTTTTTTCATATAATGTTTTTTGAGGTGGTCAATTATATATATTTTTATTTTAATGTTTTGATAAGAAAAACTATTTATTGAATTTTAAGATGATCAATTTTATATATTTTTATTTTAATATTTTAATAAAGACTATTTATTTTTGTGACAAATTTTATAATTTTTTTTTTCTTGAAAAAAAATCACACTTTTCATTAAGATATAGAATGTACATTTAAAAGGCGCTACTCCACAAGTAGACAATGGATCGCACAAGTAGACAATGGATCTACCAAGCTGTTCAACAAGGTTTTTCTCAAAACTGATCAATACATAAAACTGACAGGATCAACTCAAAATAAATTCTCTTTTACTCTAGAGATCAGCTTCCCCTCCACGAATTCTTCCCACGGGATCACATTCTCATTAAAAGAAAGAGTCTCTCTATGCTTGAAGTGAATGTCTCAGAACTAACTCGAGATATTTTTCAATTTCTTTCCAAGCAGTAGCAAATCCACTTATGCAATTTGCACCAAATCCAACATCCATGCTTGAAAACACATGTATTCCAATAGAGGACGAACACCTTCAGTAACCACTCACATAACTAGATCAAAGATCAATACATTGATGTTCTTACATGGTAAAACCTTATGGGGAAACATCCACGACACCAACCAATGTGGCCACTTGAAGCAATTTATTAATTTGCAAAAGAAAATATCACATAGAGATTTACAAGAGAGTTTCTCACAATCGATCATTGACAAATGACCCTCCATGCACTCTTTAAATAGAGATCATGGATGAATAGGATGTTAAGCCACATATCAATGTAGCCATTAAGATCAAGGAGAATATGAGCCATCTGATCACTCTATGTCGTGAACATATTGTGACTGTCGGATTTCCTAACTACAAATGCATACTAAAGAAACACACTATGAAACACACTTTAACCTAATGACACATTAGACTAAGTTGATCTTAACTAACTCCTAAGTGTCTAAATATCCTAATATCCCCCCTTAAGAACAACTTGGGATAGAATTGAAGGATTTACAAAGGCGACACAATAGGAAAATGGAGGCATTAGAGACTATCCCCCTTAATGAAAACTTCCTGAAATTCTAACATAGATCGAAGTTTGGAAAACTTTTCTTCTGTAAGAGACTTTGTGAAAATGTATGCAACTTGATCTTTTGTAGGGAATAATAACACTTCAATAACTCAATCATGAATGAGTTTTTTGACGAAGTGCATGTGTAGCTTGATGTTTTTCTTGTTGGGTTGTTATATTATTTGCAGTGAAAATCTAGTCGAGGTAGAATGATTGACAGTGAAAGTCAAGGTCGAAGTGTTCGACTAGGCCAAGTCGAAGTCGAAGTGATCGATAACAATTCGAAGAGATCGAAAACAAGTCAAGGAGATCGATAGCAAGTCGAAGAGGTTGAAATTCGGTCATGCGGCAACCAACTAAAGGCTGAATGAAGATCAATTGGTAGTCGACTGATAATCAAACTTGTATCAATTGTAACAAAATATTGAGATTTGCAGGATTTGTAGCCAATGATTTGCGTGGATCTGTAACCGTTTTTGGGCTCCTTTCTTTATGGTTTTTCCTACTGTAAAGCCTATAAATAAGGTGTGTTGTAATCATACTGATGATGCAATGTTGTAAATAATCTTTAGTTAAATCGCTAAAGGTTGTTGGTCATGCAGATGTAAGCCGAATTGGCTACATATTTGTTCATGTAAAACAAGAAGGTATGATGTCGATTGTTTCTTAGGTGTAGACCATGGTTAGGCATGTAACCTTTTTTTAATTAATGAGACAACAATAGAGTAATATGCTCAAGGAATGTTGGTTTTCCAGTCTGGGTTTCCAGGGTAAAATATTTCTGTAATGTGTGTTTGCTTTGTCATTTACTTTCTTGATTAAATATTTCTTCCTCTCTTCTATTAGGTTTAGTGTGGAAGTATAATTTCCTAACATGTGGTATCGGAGCTTGGTTTAACAACCTTGGATATGAGCTAAAACCTATGTCCAATAAGAATCATAAGTCATAGATCTTTAAAGTTGTGCTTAAAGAATGGAAAGTAGCTTAAGAATAGAGATTGAAAAATTCAATGGCCAGAATTTTGAGCTTTGGAAGCTTAAAATCGATGATCTCCTTGTAGATCGAGGACAATGGGAAACAATTTGTCCAGGTACCATTCTAGCAGGTATGTCTAGGAAAGAATGGGAGAAACTTGAGAGAAGGGAAAGGAGTGTGATTCGACCGTGTCTTATAGATTCAATGTTGTTGAATGTCTCAGGTGAAGACTCGGCCAAGAAACTGTGGGACAAGTTGGGAATCTTGTACCAGTCAAAATCCGTATTAAACAAGTTGTTCCTTAGAAAGAAACTATATCTTCTGAGGATGAGTGAGGGAAGTTCGGTAACTGAGCATTTAAATGTGTTTAATACCATAATAAGACAATTATCTTATGTGGATATTAAAATCACTAAGGAAGAGAAATGTATTAGCCTATTATGTTATTTGTCAGACTCTTGGGATAGCTTAGTCGTGGATATAGGAAGTAATTCAACCACATTAGCACTAGAAGACGTGGTTGCATATCTAATGTCAAAATAAATGAGAAGGAAGAACATGGAAGGATTGAACAAATATGCTTTAGTGGTGAGGGGTCGATCGGTTGACAAAGATAAAGACAAATTCGTCGATAGAAAGTCTAAGTCGAAGGATAGATCTAAATCCCCGATTCAGTCGACAAGACTATGTTGTAAATGAGGTAAATCTGGGTGTTAGCACCGGAAGTTGCCTTCAGATTGCAGAAAAGGCAAGCCCGATACGCATCAGAGTTATATGGTGGATGTTGGTTTGTACGGATGAAGGTCAATGGACAAAACTCAGAATTTGAATGATGTTCAACACAGGGCTGGATAGGAAATGCATAGGGACATGAGGGCCATGTTAACTTCAGTCAGGAAATTGAGTTAAAGCAAGAGTAGAGGGAAGACTTAGTGAGAAAGATGAAGGAGACTGCTATGGGCATCAAGATTTTCAGCAGCTTTGAGAAGAGAAACCTGAACTCAAGATCATTCTTGAGCTCAAGCCCAGACACTGAAATATGCCCAAAGGCATAGTTACAGCTACAGAATGATCAAACCTCCACCATCCTGCAACTGCAACAGCTCGACTGGATCTTCCATGCTCGAGCCATTCAATGGGAGAAGGAAAAGATACATAGAGAAATGATTAAAACTGACCATGATGCTGCTATAATCAAACCTCCATTACAAAAACATAACAATCCTCGACTGGACCATCCATGCCCGAGTGTTTTAAATAGTTTTAATAGACAAAAATGAAAGGAAACAAAGAACTGACTTCTATTAACATGAAAGTCTCAAATTGATTACATAACCAGAGAAAAAATATGACATAATAAACATTACAGATGGGAGCTCTGCTCATCCAAACACCATTACCAAATAACAAAACTCCCTAAATATACTCAAAAATTTCATAAACAACAGCAGAGACATGCTCGAGCTTCCATGGCGTTGCATCTTCCTAGTCAGACTGCACCTGCAGTCTCCTCTGCACACGCCTTCCTCTTTCAGATGTGATCTAAGCTCTGCCAGTCCCTCTTAGTCTCCTCGGTCAGACTGCTCATGCAGATTGATGTTAGACGCATTCTCAAACTGTCTGGGATGACAGACTGCCTTCGCGGTGAGACCGCTATGACCATCCATTCATGGGGGAGACGATGCTTCAACCACCTCCCTGGATTTCATAACTACTTCATCGAGATCTAGATAGGCACAAGCCCACTGGCACCTGGAAGACATGGAGGCCTCTCCTTTTGTCATCTGGAGCTTTGTTGGATGCTTGCAGGGGAGACAAGCAGGCGAACGTGGATGGAGATGATGAGGAGGAGGCGATGGGTGTGATCAACAGGCTATTGGGTGAATGATGGCTAGGTGGAGGAGAAACGGAGGCTGGGAAGAAGCTGCGGTGGTAGAGGGAAAAGGCGTGGCGACATCGAGACGAGGGACAGGTGATAGGCGGGGAGGAAGGCAGGTTTTGGGAGAGCGGGAGGTGATAAGGGTGAGCGGTAAGCGGTCTTCTTGGAGGGGGGGGTAGTGGTAAGCGG
>SNQJ01S0016061.1:59336-83558 GCA_010110895.2 Picea sitchensis
CCACTTAAATGTTCAAGTACAAGATGATTCAAAATGAAAATGTCTCCTTGGTATATATAGGAGACTAAGAGGTATAATTACAACTAATGGCCTAAAGCCGACATAAATAAAATAACATTACTAATATAATATGCCCCAATTAAGGGGTAATGAGCCAATATTAGGGCTTAACAATAAACCACAATTTCAAAGGGTTGGACAGGTTCACATAAAGTCAAGGAATAAAATATACAATAAAATAGAACTAATTTCTTTGAAAGATCGTAGGAATGTGCAACGAACCTCTTCATGTGCAACATTACGTTCCAGACAATATAGGTATTGTAGTTAGAGATTTTAATTTGTTTTACATTATATGAATTATATTATTAGTCTCAAACTCATTTTAGGAATGTTGTATGATTGTAGTTACAGTTGAGGGATCCACATCTCATAATGAACCTCTTCATGTTTGACATTGTCAACTTCAATTATTTTCTTATGATATTATTGAGGGTAACACAGGTACATTTTTTAAATTATTTCGACAAAAGGGAGTTGTAAAAATATTTATATAGTTTAGTTAAAGTTTGTCCAATTAAATATTTAGTGCATCGTGTCTTACAATAAACACTAACCTTATTTCATTTTAATGGTTTATGTTGTAAGTTGAACCAAATGATTTAGTGATCCAACAAATTAGCACATGCATGCCAACAGTGCCATTACTTCCATATTTGAACATGTGAGGCTTGATGAAAGGTAAATTTAACATTCAAGTTTTCGAAAAGTAGTCATATAATAATTGACATGAAGCATATATTATTTTAGCATGTATTTTAAATAAAAAAGTGAGTTACAAAATATTACTAATAATACATTTGTTTATTTGTGGTTTTTAGGAGTACCGGGGGATTGGATATAATAATGTGATGAAAGCATTTGGATGAAGTTTTTCAAAATTATGTTTTTGTATTATACCACTTTAACCATTGTCCATATCATAGTTCATTCTTATTTCTAAAAGCCATTAATTTATATACATTGTATATCAAGATACATTTTATCATTACATTGTGATGACATCATAACTTAGAGAGCAAGAAATTTGACATAAGAATTGGAGAGCTCAAGTTGGTTTTGTAACTGGATATGTTATGAAGTTGGGATATTTGTTGCAAATTCACCTTGATGTTGACTTTAAGCATGCTAATTTGAGTTATTAGGGATAGGATCCCAAGAAATTTCTACATAAAATAGTTTTAACAATGCAAGTATGTGAGGTATTTTGAAATGGATTATCAATCTCTATCTAAAATTGAATGAAGGAGATTATGTACTTGTCAAAGGAACATGTTATTGATGGAAGAACAAGATCTATTGTATGTGTCCCATGCATCAGAAAATCACCATCCTTGGTTATCAACTATTTTCTTTAGTCATTTCAATGTGAAGGCATATGTAAAGGGTTAATATTCAATGAATATTTACAAGTAATAATAGAGAATGTAAAAGTTTGATTTGTTACAAGTATAGATAAGCTTCATGTCATTAAGAACTTGAAGCAAACAAACCAAGATCTGCAACTACTACTAGGTGAAGAGGGCTATAATCAAAGGTAGAATTGGGCTTGTTATCCATTTTTCCTTTTCATATTTGAAGATGAAAAACCACATGAACGTATCCTTTAGAGCCATTGGAATATTCATAAGAAACTTTTGATATTTTTCCTTTGTGAAATAGTAATATTAATATAAAGTATAAAGTTTAAAAGATTTTCTACTAGATGTTGTTAGAATTAATTAATAGTTATATTTAATTATTTTTCATAGTAGATGCAAGGAATGTAAATCTGTTATGGTGTATGAAAAGAACTTAGAATGTTTGAGTAAATATTATGAGCTTGTATATATACCGACACACACACACACACACACACACACACACACACACACACACACATATATCGGTATATATACCAGTATATATTGACATATACTAGGTATATGTGTCAGTATATATACTCGGTATATATACCAGTATATATACTCAGTATATATATATCAGTATATATAATCAGTATATATACCAGTATATATACTAGGTGTATATGTCGATATATATACTCAATATACATATCGATATATATACTAGGTATATATGTCGATATATATACAAGTATATATTTCGGTATATATACTTAGTATATATACTATTATATATACTAGGTATATATGTTGGTATATATATAAGTATATATACATTGAGACATATATACATCGATATATATACTTAGTATATATACCACCGATATATATATGGGTATATATACTAGGTATAAATGTCAATATATATACTTGTATATAGACTTAGTATATATACCGTTATATATACTTAGTATATATACCAGTATATATACTTAGTATATATGAGTATATATATATTAGGTATATATACTAAGTAAATATACCTAGTATATATACTTAATAGAGTATATATACGAGTATACATACTAGGTATATATGTCGATATATTTACAAGTATATATATTGATATATATACTAAGTATATATACCAGTATCTGTATCGACATATACTAGGTATATTTGTCGGTATATACACTTAGTCTATATATCGACATATGTACTAGGTATATATGTTGGTATATATATCGATATATATACTTAGTATATATACCATTATATATATACTTAGTATATATACCATTATATATATACTTAGTATATATCCCGCTCCCTCTTGGACGGATCTTGACCGATAACTCATGAAACCTTCAGAGCTTCTTCCCCCTTTGAAGTTTTCTCCACGCTATCTCTATTGAGCTTTATTTCTTGAACCTTTTGACTCCTCAGAAGGATACTTCGACACTTAGTCGAACTTCGTACCTATGCACTCCTTGCAACAGATTCTCATGCAAGATTTATCTTCTTGCGGACGACTGTGCACACCTTGTGACAGTCCCTTTGCACTCCTTGCAAATGGAAGTTTCGTGCTACCTCTTCTGAGCTTCTGAGTTGAAACAGAGTCTGTCAGCGCACTCCTTGTGGATTGAATGCACACCTTGCATGAACTCAATGAAGAGAAACGATCAAAGCTTATCCTAATGCTTCATAGTTTCATATTTTCAACAACATAACTCATTCATTTATAAAAAGATGAAATAATAGGGAAACTGTAAACAATATCAACACCATACATTAGGGTCAATATCCCTTTGTTCTATTATTTCCAACATAAATGGCTACAGCTTGATAAAAACAAATTACATTCAGTAACATTATTTCCTACTCATTTGCAGTAGCCTTATTCATGCATACAATGCATCTACTTATACCAGAGGTCCTCTCGGGTTCCCTCCAACTACCTATCTGATCAAAAATAAATTTTACAGCTACTTAAGTCCTATTACATAAATGTCTATGATAGACAATTTACGACAAAACTTCTCGATCTACGTAAACATCAAATAAACTAAAGGGGGGTCTGATCTCTCCTGGTTTGACGTGATCATTCAACCTCCGACCATTAAAACTTCTTTGATTCAACATTTACTCAGAAGTTCTCTCAGATACACCATCTTTAAAAATTCAAAATTTTACTCAAAGGGCGTGCTAGGGCTGTGTTGTCTTCCCATGTGGGCTTTGTTAACGATGCTCCTGCATCAAGATACATAAACAACAACAAAAAACAAAGTAAATAGAAGAATCACCTAAGAAAGCAACACAAACACAATAGGGATCGACATAGAAACAAATAAAGTCGACTCAACAGACTAGTCAACAAGTGATTGAACCAAATATACCTATTATACCTAGTATATATATATAGTTCATGGTATTGTTATATTTACTTAGTATTGGTGCTTTCCTTGTGTGGATAGATTGATTGGACAGATGCAACTTGCTATGTTCTGTATATATACTTCTTGGGATGTGATGCAAATCTCGTGGTCCAACTGAAGATGACAAAGCCACTTGGTTCATTGAGCGGATCCATCACATCTGCCAATAGGTTCGGGATATCCTACAGAATTCCAATGACAAGTACAAGTGGCGCCATGATCAACATTGGGTGTCACATAAGTTTCAGGTGGGTGACAAAGTTTGGTTACATTTGTAGAAATAATGCCTTACCGGACCCCATCGAAAGCTTCGCCCACTCTGTTGTGGGTCGTACACCATCACCAAGGTTGTGGGTGATAATTATTTTGAGCTCAACATTCCTCCTTTCCTTGGCTTGCACCTAGTGTTCAACGTGGATCTCCTTTGACCTTATTTCCCACCATTATTAGACACCTCAGAGATAGCAGAACAACTGACACCAACAGAGATCAACCCCGACTGCATAAAACAAACATCCAGTGATTATATTGTGGAAAAATAGGTCAAGGGAAGTCGCCAGCAAAGGATCCATCTTTATTGAGTTGTCAAAGCAAGGCAACTCCTGCACCAAAGCTGGTGGTTCACCCGAGGCCAGATTCAACAAAAATTTCCTCATCTAAAGGGGGCACTTAACGCAATGGAGAACATTTATTTCTAAAGGGGGAGGATTGATCCAGATATATTTTAGTGGCCTCCCACCTATTCCAATTGGCTCATTTTGGCAGTTTTCTAGTTTGACAAATTTTCCTAGTTTTCGGGTCCCTGACTTTCGGGGCCATTTTGAGGCTCTAAACAGTGTTTTTAGGGATCATAGTTCCATAGGTCATAGTTCCTAGGGTCATAATTCCTGGGGTCATAGTTATAGAGTTCATAGTTCCAAAGGTCATAGTTCCATAGGTCATAGTTCCTAGGGTCATAGTTCTTAGGGTCATAGTTCCACAGGTCATAGTTCCATAGGTCATAGTTCCATAGGTCATAGTTCCAAATTTATTCCGGCCCTTTTCTTCTTTTCTCCAAGGAATAGAATTCCCTGGGTCCCTACAGGACTCGATACAGACCCTGCCATCCCTTATCCTCACTTGTCTGAGCAGTGGTTATGGCCACAGGCCTTAGCGGAGGGTACTCATCGAATTTCGCGATACAGGAAAATCGCCACACAGGTATTCCATGGTTCATTTCGGGGTTTCATCCTTTGGAACTTCGCGGCTAGCGAACACGAGGAAAAATGACCTTTGGGATACAAGAGGACGAGATATTTGCCTCTAGGTGTCCTGGGTGCTGAAATGCCAAAATATTAACTCTAGGCGCTCTATACTCATTTACGGGGTTTTATACTTTGAGGTTTTGCAAATCGAGATTTCGGGGGATGCAATGACAGGAGGTCCCACATTGGGGTCTTCCAGGAGCTGAACTCCGAAGTACTAACTCCAAACATACTTCCTTGTTTTGGGGTTTCCGCCATCAATATTTTGGGATATGCGACGACAAGAGGTCTCGCACTTAGGTTTCCCGGGAGCCGAAACTCCGAAACCTTAACATATGTATAATTGTATATATGTGTTGCTTATACCATTTTGGGAATTCACAGACCGGGTTTTCGGGACTGGTGAGCATAAGAAAACTTACCGTCAGGTATTCCGGGTGTCGAAACACCGACACGCCAAATACCGTCCATAGTAATCCATTTCGGGACATCGCAAGTCGGGATTTCGGGAGATGCGAGTACAAGGGAATACACCCTTGAGTATTCTGATTTCCGAAATGCCGAAGTCTCGTAACCTATCCGCATATTGTTCTTTCGGGACTTCATCCATCAGGATTTTCGGGATGTGTGAGGACATGAGGATCTTATCCTTGGGTCTTTCGGACACCGCAATGCTGAAAGCGCCGACCCAAGTCACACTATGCCATAGCTGGATTTCACAAGTCAGAATTTCGCATATCGGGACTTCACGATACCAGAGGTCGAAGACCCACACTCCTCGACTACCCGGGTGCCGAAAAGCTGATACACCCTTTCATTATAACCTCGACCAAATTCAGGGTTTCACGAATCAGAGTTCCGCGATGTGTGCATACAGGAGATCTCACACCTAGACCTTCCAGGAGCCAAAACTCCAAAATATCGACTCTTAAACCTGCGCATGTATTTCAGGGTCTCTCCCATCGAAATTTCGCGGACCGGGGATTTAGGACTTGTGAGTACAAAGGGACTCACACTTAGATATCTCGGATGCCGAAACACTGAAAACTCATAGCTCCTCCATCCTATTATCATTTCGGGAGTTCGCAAGTCGGGGTTTCGGGACTTGTGAGCACAAGGGAATACACACTTAGGTATTCCGGGTACTGAAATGCCGAAATATCCTATCTCATCCACTCCTTAAACTATTTCGAGGTTTCGGTTATCGGGATTTCGCGACTCACGATGGCCAGGGTTCTTGCCCTTTGATTTCCCGGATGCCGAAAACGTCGAAACACTTACCGACAGCCACGTGTCCCTATAAATGGATGGTCCAGGTACTCCCACGGACCTTGGGATCTACGGTCCCGATTTCTTCGCTACTTACAAAGATAAAAAGAAAGGGATTGAGGCATTAACTCCCCCGTTTCTTCCTCCAATCTAACGGTCATGACTGACCTCAGATCTTCCGACTGGATCTCGCCCGTCAATCGACACTTATCCATACGCTACCATTTCGGGATTTCACAAATCGGGGTTTCGGGAATTGTGAGTACGAGAGGACTCACACTTGGATATCCTAGGTGTCGAAGTGCCGAAATATCGGGATTTTAAGAGGACCATTCTTCCTCGTGCAGGATTACTAAGACTTGTGCCATCAAATCCTCTTTCAGGTTCTTGGTAAGCTTTCCAGAGAGGGTATCTCTATGGGGAGATCTATCCTGGGCATTCCTGGAGACGATTAAGGGCATAGATTTCCCGAGAACAAACTTGAAGTCTGAATTGGTTCGATATACATATATATAGCTATTTATAAACATAAGCCATACGTGATCTTTCCATTATAAGCATGCAACTACCATTTCTGGTCAAAACACCACACATGCAATCTTATACTAAAACCATTCATAATTGCACAGACTATGAACATACATGTCAGCATATAATTTCAGGATGCAAGATATAAAACACTTATCAAAAAACACCAGAGGTGATGCCACTGCTGAGAGGGGTTCTCATTTCCACCCAACCGTAGGCTCAACGATTCCGAAAGGATTTACCACTAGCCACCCCTGAGCTGAGATCACGATGTTGCGAGACTGAGTCTTTGTTCGCTAGTGACCGAGAACGAAGGTTACTCTCCTTCTTCTTTGCTATCACTCACTCTGTATTTTTCCAGAGTTCTTTTACTCTTCTCCTCTTTCCCTCGCGTCTGCCCATGATTGCACACTCTTCCTGCCTTTTTCCCTTCCGGTGAGGTTGCGTGTGGCACGATCTCCCTTGCGGTGGTCAGGTCTGAGGACTCTACGGATGAGCAGTTTTGAGTTATGATTGAGGTTTTAGGGAGTTAGGCTCGCACTGCAGCAGAATGACTTAGTAAGGTTTGGGTAATGTCAACTAATATATCTTTTTGTAAGTGCAGTGCACAACTGTAAGGAGATTGCAAATGAATAAAATAAGAATCTAGTTGTTGTGGACATAGCCCAGTTGGGGTGAACCACATTAAAATCTCGTGTCTTGATGTGTTTCTTATGTGTGTTATGTTTTTGACTCATGTGATGGTCAATTAGTATAGTTCTATTTATTGTTTATGTCTATTGCGTAATGATGGTGAATGTTTAATATTATTAATATATGTTGTTAATGATGACTGAATGTTAAATGGAGTAATTTCACACACATGGTATATTGAATGTTAAGGTTAAGTAATGAAAAGAACGCACACAGTAGGTGAATGGATAATGCATAGCATGGTCATGTTGAATGCATCACTTCCCCTCATCATTGCAGAAACTTGGTTCTTGCAACCCTTATAGATGCCTCAGGTGATACTTCACTTGCTTGCAGGTGATACCGAAAGAGCCGGTGTCTAAGGGTTTTTTTGGTTTATTAATGATTAACCTAGGGTATTCCCACTGCATGCCAACACTTTCATAAATAACAGTGAATTCCAACTTTCATATCTAAGAAATAGCATCAAAATATCCATCTACCATATGGATCTTTCTGGTTAAGTTTGTCAAGTCAGCTTGGGATAGATCATTAATACCATGAGTGTTAGGTTCTCATAAAGATACCAATTGTTTTTGGACACTCATTTCCTCTTCTTCAACTAGAAGGTTAACAATTTAGGGGATAAGTATAATCACCCCATTAATTCATTTCATATTTATTTGAGCACGTGAGCATTAATTAGTTTATGTGCATAAAGTCACTCAATCATGCCAAGACTCCTCCTAAACAATCACATGCAAATGAAATCCAACATTTTTTCGTTAAGTTCATAAGCCCAAACATCAATGATCACATCCACAACAAACATGCTTCATAGAAAAGGGAAGATTATTTTGAAGCAACTATCCCTCTCATCTTTGATTGTGCTGGACAATATCTATTGTTTATGTTCTAACATAGCACTAATTAAAAGCACACAGATCATGATTTATGTAATTGTTTGTCTTTACTTGGTCAATCCATTGTAGATTCCTGATCAAACAAATGAGGTTATTGTAAATGGTGGTGTGGTGCAAGTAACCAATAACCACTCGGATAAACACAACAACCTTGTTCCATTAACATGAATTCACAATATGAACAAGAGGAAAACAATACCAACAAGAACACAATCAATATCAACATTGTCACATCCCTAAATCTTGTATCCTACTACAAAATTTACAACAAAAACGACCCAAGTAAATAACCAATGTTAGCAACCAATTCCTCCAATTCTCGATTTTGAGAAAGGTATAGCCTTATTTGGGACTAGATGCTTGATGAGGTCCTTGGCGGTGGAAATTTCTATTGAAAATAAAGGTTCTTCATTAATTCAATTGTATATAACACATCATAGAGATATTTGGCATCTCCATTAGGCATCCTCATTGGAATTGTCCCTTGGCCTATAACCATATCTACCTTGTGATCTCCTAAAGCAATTGTGTTTTCTTAGCTTTCATTATCGACAAACCACTCCATTTTGTGCATCACATGACTCATGATATCTATACACCTTTCCTTGTTAGACGTATATTTGACAACTAGAAAAACAATAAATAGTTTATGATCCCTTATAAATATATTATATCTATCATTTTCATTTTTCAACAAAATTGCTTAAATGTCTTTTATATTATTTGAATAAGAAAAATTATACTTCTTTTAATACCATTCTACCATTCACTATGTCACCTTCCTTCCCCTCTTCAAGATGCAACATCCTCAGAGCAAGACAAACTAATAAACATTAATTACTAACTCAACAATGTGCTCAAAGCCATTACAACAATATGCTCATAGTGATTTCAAAACAATGTGCTCAAAGCCATTACAACAATATGCTCATAGTGATTTCAAAACAATGTATATGACATATTTACTTTCATTTTTTACCATTTTTTCTATTAAGACTAATTGTTATCACATATCGTTATAAACACAAATGGAAATGCAAATCTTCATGCATGCACTTTCACACACAATTACAATCAAAGGCATGTGCTTATTAGCAATGTGGAACCATACTCTATCGATTATTACACGACATTTGTAATCAGAGGCCAATCGTCACATTTCACCTACCTTAATCTATGATCTATTGGCTCATTTAATTTCATATAATTAAATGAAAATAATCTTTTAAACTTTAACTAAACCTTGTGAACCTAGTATGTCAAATCCTTGTGAATGCTAACATATACAGTGAGTCACATTCACAATTCCAAATCAATCACAATTAGAAAACAATTAGAGGATGATTGCAATGTCCTTAAACCCACTAGATCCATGATTTGAATAGAGATAATAACAATATAGGGATGACAATAACTGCATTCCCAATGATAAAATGCAAATTCCTTTTTAAATTGAGAATCACAATCGGGTTTCAATACCTCTTATGCAAGCATCAAAGTAATGGGTGCTTCGTAAAATCGAAATGATATTATCACATTGGATTCATTAAGACTTATGCCAGGCCAATATGTATTAACTTGTTATTCAACATGTTTATAGTTCTTCTTTGTGGCTTCCCTTTAGTCATTCTTAACAAACTTTTATGGGTTGGTTTTTATGAACATAGGTATATTTCTAAATTCAATTGAGAAGCTATGAAGCTAGATATATTCTTTCATTTGATTAATTCATATTGTTACCTTTCTTTCCCTTTTCAAGAGGCAAAGTCCTCGAAGCAATATGAAGAAGATAGCCTTGCATAACCTTGACTATTCATAGTTACAACAATCACTCTTCATAAACCTTGACTATTCATAGTTACAACAGTCACTCTTCATAAGATTATAGGTCAGTCGTAAGTGGACTAGAGATTAATTCTCCCTGATCTTTAGACTTGTACATGCATCAGTTTGGAAGTATATTTACACATTGACAACCAAAACCACTATACTTACAACGCCAAACACTGAAACTGCTTTTCACCCCTCGGTTCAAAATGTGAGTTAGGGTTTTTCAATATGCATTTGATTTCAGATTTGAAACCTAACGGACTATGAGTTTGAAAATATTAACACTATAATAAAAATAAATAAATATTAACACTATAGTGTGCCAAAATGATAATAATGAACTGTTGGGATTTGGTGACAACAAATTCTTCTAAGGAGGGATTTGGATCCTATTATTCTGCATTGGTTACAACCAAATATACCAAGTTAGAATATGGATAGGGATTGCATTTAATAATCAGTTTCTTGTGTGAATGTATAAATTCATGTAACCCCGTAGAGGCAAAATGACAGAGTGAGAGAGACAGAGTGAGAACTTTCAAATCTAGTGTAATCTCCATGATCTCAATAATAAGACAACCTATGCCTATGCTTGGTGGACATAGCCCAACATTTGGGTGAACCACGTGAAATCCCTGTGTTCTTATTTGTATGATTGTTAATTATCATTGTGAATTGTGTTTTCCCCATTTGCAATTCTAACAAGTGGTATCAGAGGTTGTTGGAGGAGCTTCAAATTCTTGGAGGAGCACCAGAAGTGAAATATGTGTGAGGTACATCGATTTCTACATCATCGCATGTCCCTCCTCTAGAAGGGTGCGACATCATACTACTCACACTTTACGCACCTTTGAAAACCTGGAATTTCAGTAGTCCAACTGTGTATTACAGTGCATAAATTTTTAAAGATATCTGCACTCCAAGTGAATCGTGAGGTGCCGACTCGCCGCACTCCAAGTGAATCATGAGGTGCAGAGTGGTCACACTCCAATGGTAGTGTGAGGTCAGGAAATGCACATGATTTTCTTCTTGGAAATTTTAAGGTATGGTTCTTTGGAAAAGTAAAGGTGGAGGAGTTAATTAAAGTAATTTTTTTTTTCAATTAAAGAGTCACTTGGGTGGATAAGTTAAAAAGGTGAATGCTTATGGAGTAAAAATTTTATTTATAAATTTTTTTATTAAACATTTTTATATATTATTAAAATGTTTTATGGAAAATATATAAATTTTAATTATTATAAACATTTTGTGGTTAACCTTTAACCTTATTTATTATTCCTCCACATTTAAAAGGATTTTATAAGCATTGGACATTAGGAGATTTTTTGCGCTAATGGCTAAGATGCAAAGTTCGAAGTTTGAAGTTGAAAAGTTCAGCGGTAAAAACAACTTTGAGCTTTGGAAGCTTAAGATGCAGGATTTACTGGTGCAACAAGGGTTGCAAAAATCATTAGCGGGTAAGTCAAAGAAACCAACAACCATGATGGAATGGGAATGGAAAGATCTGGATGCGAAAAATCTTAGTACCATTCGTTTATGTCTGGCAGATGAGGTTCTGTTTAATATCGTAGGAGAGGATACAACATCAAGCTTATGGAGCAAGTTGGAAAGTCTATATATGATGAAGTCCTTGACAAGGAGAATCTACTTGAAGAGACGGTTGTATAGTCTGCGGATGAAAGAAGGTACAAAAGTTGTTGACCATTTAAATACCTTCAATACCCTTATAGTTCAATTGACTAGTATGGAAGTTAAATTCAAAGATGAAGATAAGGCTATTACACTATTGTGTTCATTGCCTGAGTCTTGGGATAATCTAGTCACCTCTATTATCTTTAGCTCAACATATGTTTTAGATTATGAATCTGTTGTGGGAGCTTTGTTGGCTGAGGAGATGAGGAGAAAGTCTAGTAAAGAAACCTCAACTTCAGAGGTGATGTTGGTCAAAGGTCGAACTAAAGAGAAGAATGAGAGAAGTTTTTCTCGATCTAAGTCAAGACACAGAAAGGGTAAAGAAAAATGTTGGTACTATGGAAAAATAGGACATCTCAAGAAAGATTGCTCGAAGAGAAAGGATTATGAGGAAAACTCTATGAAGGAAGCAAATTTGGCTGTAACGAATTCAAGTATAATTGATCAAGTTTTATCCGTTTCTAGTAATTTACAATATCAAGAAGAAGGACAGTTAGATTCAGGTGCCTCCCACCAGATGTGCTCACATAGAAATTGGTTCATTTCTTACCAATTTGTTGATGAGGGTGTAGTGTTTATGAGAAATGGTATTTGTTATAAAACTGTTGGGGTTGGCAGTATTAGAATCAGGATGTTTGATGGTATTGTTAGGGAATTAATAGATGATAGATATGTACCTGAGCTTAAATCAAATTTGATTTCATTGGGAGTGTTGGATTCTTGTGGATATAAGTATATAGGTCAAGGTGGAGCACTCACAATGTCGAAAGGTAATTTAGTAGTGATGAAGGCAAGAAAGGTTGATAACCTTTATAAGATGGGAGGCAGTACTGAAGTAGCATCTGAAGTGACATATGTATCTTCTTGTTTATGGTAGAAGCATCAAGGTCATAAGAGAAATAAATAATTGCAGGTACTGGTAAGCGGTAAATCATTTCCAGACTTGAAATCTTTGTTTCTAAATTCCTGCTTGTTTTATATCTCTTCAAGTTATGATGATGGTATAAAGGGATGAGTTGTGTGGGATCCTACTTCTCACAAGGTCATCATTGACAGAGATATTGTATGTATGGAACAACCAAAAGGGTTGATTCAAGATCGCAACGGTAAATTTGTTTGCATGCTAGATAATTCATTGTATGGCCTAATGGTACCCAGACAAATATACAAGAGGTTTGAATCCTTCATAGCGAGTCAGAATTTTTTAAAGGGTAGGAATGACTATACAATTTATAATACATTCACAATATTGATGTTATTTGTTGATGATATGCTCGATGCAAGCCGAAGAGTGGATAAAATCAGTAGGAAATTGACTTAGGTGGACAAGACAATTCAGATGAGGGATCAAGGAGAAACAAAACAAATTATGGGCATGGAAGTACACAGAGATGGTAATGGTAAGTTGTGGTTGGAGTTCATTATGAACATTGTAAAACTAGTTTTTATCCCTCTTGCTTTCCATTATAATTTTTCTTCAAGCATAGGGCCTGTCTATAAAGAAGAAAAGGTTATGTCTCGTGTAAGTTTAGTAGGAGGTCTGTTGTATGTGATGAAATGGTTAAGATCAGATGTTTCGCATGCTAATGATGTTGTCAGATACATGACAGATTCAGGTGTTGCAGTGAAATGAGTGCTTCCGTGTTTGAGAAGCACAAATGTCACCTATAATGGTTACACTAAGATAGTCTATGATAATTGTAATGTATATTTTATAGGTGTTTTGGATAGGAGGATATCTATCACTAAATATGTCTCACAACACAGTTGTGGAAGACATGTTGGAGGTGGAGTGACCCCTTAGGAAATCCAAACTCGTGCAAGTCACAGAGGCGAGATCATGAAACCAGTTTTATTAGAGAAGCTGCAATGGTGCTTGGCTTCTCTTGGCTTGCAGAAAAGGTGATGAACAAAAGGAAGGAGCAAAGTATCAGGTTAATTGTTGTCAAGGTGGAGATTGTTGGGATTTGGTGACAACAAATTCTTCTAAGGAGGGATTTGGATCCTATTATTCTGTGTTGGTTACAACCAAATAGACCAAGTTAGAATATGGATAGGGATTGCATTTAATAATCAATTTCTTGTGTGAATGTATAAATTCATGTAAGCTCGTAGAGGCAAAATGATTGAGTGAAAGAGACATAGTGAGAACTTGCAAATCTGATGTAATCTCCATGATCTCAATAATAAGACAACCTATGCCTATGCTTGGTGGACGTAGCCCAACGTTTGGGTGAACCACGTGAAATCCATGTATTCTTATTTGTATGATTGTTAATTATCATTGTGAATTGTGTTTTCCCCATTTGCAATTCTAACATGAACAAACTCCTTCCACATACACTGAGAATCAATGGAGATTGAACTGCTTGTTGCTCATTTTTATTTTTTAATAGTGGATGTCAAAGCCATTTTTTTATTCCATTTATATATCAATCATAAAGTGTGCATGCCCTAATGTACTATGAAAGGAATGTGCTACTAGCAATTAACCATATGGAATAGAAACATTGTGAGAGGCAAGGTTTTCAAGGTATATTCTATAGCTTTAACCAATCCCTTTGAAGACTTAATCTTAGTTATGGAATTTGTGAAATGTGATGAAATGAATGTGAACTCTAACAAATTGAATTATCCAATGTGTGGTTTCCAAGTGAAATGCTCACAATTTACAATTATAACCATTCAACGATATGCCATTATTTGCTTAAAAGATATCATGTGTTTGAATCTGTGATACATTGAACCAAAGAAGAGTGCAGAATCATAACCAAACAACCATACGAATGTTTAATTCAGGACATAAATGTAATTCCTTTAACCAATCACCTTTTCTTCTATAAAACGTTAATAATGTTTTCCAGAGATGGACCTAAACACAATTTGATTCCAAATATTTAGATCTATAGCAGAATTTTTTTTTGTCGCACCGCGAAATGTAATCGGTCATCATGGGTAGTAACCAATAACGATTTGCCATTAATGTTAAAGGAAAGTTGATTTCTGTTAGAAATGACCAGTTTCACCATGTGTTTTGCTTGCCAAGAAAGGACCATCTCAATTTTTTCTTTTCTTATTTTTTTAAGAAATGCCATCAATGAGAAGACTAGTAAGTCAACATTTGAGATAGTTTTAACAAAAATCTACTGGGGTTTAGATCACCGTGAAACATAGTTAAACACAAAATTCCAAATACGCTAACTTTAGCGTTCTCAAAACCAACAAATAATACTCATAAGAAGTTATGTCAAAGATTAACTAATCGTTTGATTTCAGCGCACAAGATAAAGTTATGCTCGCTTAGGGTGAATCGCTTTGACCTTAGTGCATCGATATTTGTTCTCTGGTAAGAAGTGTGCTAAACCAGTAAGCAACAAATCAGAATTTAAGGTATATTTAATGTTTGCAAGCAATATTTTGAAACTTGAAACTTGAAATCCTAATTCCTATTTTATCTTTCAGATTAGTGAAACCTTTGAAGTGTATTGCAATATTACCAGCCTTGTAACCCTTGAACAGTGAACAATTAAAAGATGAATTAATAGCATATTATTCTCTTAGATAGGCGGTATCTTTTATATGCATATGGAGAGTTGCGAGTCAAATGGCCATACTACTCATGGTTTGGAAGTACTCCAAGTAGGATTGCAATGGACAAAATGATCGTAAAACATAAGATTGCGAGAGCACAAGTGGCCAGGATAACCATTTACTAAGACGATTCATATAAGTTAGAGGCAATCACCTTATATGAAATGTTTAATGGTTACGAAAACCAGTGTTCAATAGTCATGAAAAATAAATAACTCAACATGCAGGAAAATAGCCATGAGACACAATTAAGAACATCCCATGCAGGCATGATGGAACAACCCCCTTTGGAGACACCAATAGCTACGACAGGGTGAGAAATATGTTTCATAAGAACCATAGATATGAGAGAGGAAAGCCGAATGACGGTATCTAAAGAGTGAAATAACTCCAAATAAGGTTGAGAAAATAGTCTTAATAAAATTTCTTAATCCACTCATCCTAGGGGAGCAAGTGAGGGAGTTATATAGCCTATTTTCTGACATCTTTCAACTACCAGGAGAGGTTTCATCTATTTGAAAAAAGTGAATTGGTCCCATGCCATTCATTATCAGTTTTCTTTTCATGTGGACTTGGCTT
This sequence comes from Picea sitchensis, assembly GCA_010110895.2. NCBI lineage: Eukaryota > Viridiplantae > Streptophyta > Pinopsida > Pinales > Pinaceae > Picea > Picea sitchensis. The sequence continues at coordinate 75,506 of SNQJ01S0016061.1, forward strand.
GCTCTGATTGAAAGCTCTTTTACGTTTTGACAGCCTCATTTTGCAATTTTTGCAAATTTAAGGTGAGGCGAAATAGGAGAAAGTTGGCGATACTGCTCCACTATCGCTTCAACGTGGCCATGCACAGTAGTTATTGCCACGGACGAAATCGACCCTTCAGGAACTGTGGGACATCGTCACTTATTTTCACCCTATTACTATAGGAGAGTTCATTGAGTAATGATTGACTTAAGGTTAGCAGAAATCTAACCTTAATGCTTTTCGAGCACATAAACAAAATTCTAAAGAATCGCAAGTAATCACTTACTCTCTTAAGGTTAGATAAACCAATTCGATCTTAGAGGTTCGATAAACCAATTCGATCTTAATGGACGTTAATCATCATCATCATATAAATGGCATCATCGTCATCATATAAATGGCTTCATGAACTTGTACAACGTGCTATGGAGTCTGGGTTGTTAAGTATATCTGTAACCTCAACGATATCTGACTGTACACTGCCAACCGTCATTGCCAGCTCTACGAGTTAGTTAGGATTTCTTATCTTGTTTCTTGATTTGCTCGAGCCTATTTAGCTCAGCTCTCTTTTCCCTTAATGAATATACTCGACGCTATGTGCTCTGCTCATTTTCCGTTTTCAATTTTGTCTTCTTTGTATTATCTTCTTTGATTCTCATTTTGTCATGGTATCAGAGCTTAGGACGTAAACCTCTTCACAGTGTCTGGAGAGTAGCATGATCATAAGAAGAAGAGCGCAGAGCTTACATTGTCTCGTAGACAAGAGCACGGGACGTAAGATTCTTCACAGAGCTTGGAGAGCAGTTTGCAGTCCACAGACGCTGAAAATATTGTTGCAGATAGTAAGCGCGAGGAAGCAAAACTGCAGAAAGAAGAGAACAATTAAAGATTACGTGAACATTTAAAGAATTTGTGAAAGATTCACAAAAATCTCTCTTAAGAAGAAAGTTTGTAGAAGCAACAAAGGAGAAGCAAGATTAGCCGTAAGATCGGCCTTGTGAACAAGTCCGAGCCTTTAATCAAGCTCAGAAAAGACGAGGAGCGCGCAGAAGAGGCAAACATTTTTTTTCAGCCGTAAGATTTGAGCGTGAGAAAGATTAGTCGTCAGATCAACATCAAAGAGAGATCAACATCTGTTAGATCAAGAAAAGATTAATCCACGACCATCGGATCTCATCAGAGAGAGATCGACGGTGGGGACGCATTATGGGGATCGTGAAGCAAATTAAAGTTTGTGCAAGTTGTGAGCGTGCAATCACTAATGATCATTGATCTTGCTAGATCAACAGATCAACGATGGCTATTGATCCCGCTACGAATGAGCATCTTCGCATTGTAGGGATCGGAGAGGAAATTAAAGCGTGAGCAAGTTGTGAGCCCGCAATTGCTCAAGATCATTAATCTTGTCAGATCAACAGATCAATGATGGATATCGATTCCACTACGAACAAGCATCTTTGCTTTGCGGAGATCAGCAAGGAGACTAAAGAGTGAGTGAGTTGAGTCTCTGCAATCACTCGTGGTTGTTGATCTTCAAGCAAGTGACACGCATCAGGCAATCTCGTACTTTGGGAGGAAGTAAGAAGACGCTGAGAAGTAAAAGACTCCCAAAGCTCCGAAGAGCCGAAGTAGATTTAGATCATTGATCGAAGTGGACATGTGGCAGGAGATCCTACACTTCGACGATAATCACTTCGGAAGAAAGACGGATACGAGAAGCTAGAACTCCCCAAAACCCAAAGCCTGGAGCTCATCTCGACCGTCCATCAACGAGGACACGCAGTTCCAGATCCCTCACTTCAGAGATTTAGCACTCCAGAAGGTACAACAGAGCGAGATCTACTCGAAGTTTCGAAGAAACTCTGATCCCTTGAAGGTTGTAGACACACGTCGCCAGATCTATCACTTAAGAAGGTTAACACTTCGAAGGTTTGTGATGTTGTGCACCTCGGAACACCTGAAGCCCGAAGTTCCGAAGTAAATCTCAGCCGTCCAAAACAAGAGGCCACGTGGAGGAAGATCCCTTAATTCGGAGATACGACACTTCGGAGGATTGCGCGAGCGAGTGGACGAAAACTCCCGAAGCCTGAACTCTCGAAGAAAATCTCCACCGTCCAAATCAAAAGGCCACGTGGAGGCATATCTCACACTTTAGAGATTCGACACTCCGGAGGATTGCGCGTATTAGCAAATGGAAACTCTCAAACGCCGAAGTTCCGAAGAATATCTTGGCCATTCGATTGCTAAGACTTAAGGATCGTTGATCTTTGTAGCAGGTAAGAAAGGAATATCATTCGAAGTTCCGAAGTAATTGAGGACTTTTGATCTCAAATAAACGAGGATCATTGATCTCTACAATAGGTAAGAAAGGAATATCATCTGAATTTCTGAAGTAATTGAGGGTCGTTGATCTCAAATCAACGAGGACCGTCGATATTTAGAATAAGACCGTTATTCGACCATTCAACTATTCAGAGGAATTGAGACCTTCAACGTCGAAACACCCGAAGCCCGAAGACCCGGAGCGCCTAGTTTTCAGCCCACGGTCACATGAGAAGCTAAACTTCAATTTTTTTTGGCTCTCGAGTAAACTCAAAAATCCCAATTCCGCCATTAGAGGGCCTATAGTTTCCAAAGTAGTGGTCATCCTCGTGTTTTTAGGCCCGAAGACACACAGAGGATTTCGCGGACTTGGTTTTTCACACAGGAAACAGGTAAGCACGCAAAACTCTAACAACTTTTTTTTGTTAAATATTTTTTACAAGATGGCCACCTCTAGCAATTTAGGACCAACTCAAGGACTACTTCTTCTGGGAAAGAACTATGAGTTTTGGTCTCTTAGAATGAGATCCTTTTTACAGCACAAGAGTGCTGGGATCTAGTGGATCTTGGATACGTGGAATCAGCTCCAGCAGACCTTGCTGCCATGACCAATCAACAGAGGACTTCTCAGGAAACACAAAGGAACAGAGAGAATAAAACCAAATTATGGATTCAAAATTCAGTAGATGACTCGATTTTCTAAAAAATCACACGTTGTTACTTCAAAACAAGCCTGGGTGATCTGGATTATTTTCGGCACGAAATGCGAGCGGAGATATAATAAAGAAATGCAAAGAGATATCACAGATATTCAATAAGATAACATAAATGTATCAGATATGCAACCATAAACACAGATATACAGTAATACATGATTTCTATTAATGAAAGAAATGTATAGAGACTGTAAAAATACAGAGTGAAAGACTCGCTAGAATGGTGGCAGCTTATCTCTGAGAAGAGATGTGATGGCTACTCGCATCCGCAAGAAGATGGTTACAATGAGGCTCTGAAATCCTTTTTACAATAAACAGGAATGCCAAAAACCCTAGACATCCAAAAACCTCACCCTAGGAGATGAAGCACCAAAAGTCATGTGGGCCCCGTTTGGGTAAGTGAGTACATCAACTTCCCGGGGTCGTAACTTTTGCATACAATCTCTGTTTTAGGCGCGTGATAGCTCATTGGAAAGGTATTGTCAAGGAGATTCATTTTGGGTGCTCAATCATGCCTTCGATTATCATTGAGAACCTCAATATCGAAAAACCTTCATCTGGGCCCTCAAAATGGCCTCGGAAGTTAAAAACTGCTAAAAATAGTAAATTGCCAAAATTGACATAAAACTTTTTTGAGCCAGTCGGAAAAGGTGGGTGGCCACCAACGCCCACCTGGATCCATCCTCCCTCCTTAGGAAGCAATGGTATCCATTGCGTTGAATTCCCGGGGGAGAGGGAAAAGTGTTTACTGAATCTACATCTTGGTGAGCTGCTTGCCTTGTTGGAGATGTTGTGCTTCTCAGTTTGTGGAAGTTTGTCAAAAAATTGTTGAGGCCGAAGCCGTTCAACAAGTCGGGCTACATGAGAGGACGATTTGCAGAAGGAATCTTTGTGCTTTGCTGCAACCTTGTCGACTTGCTTGTGTTTGATAGAAGGTGCTTGGGGCGAGGATGTAGTGTTTGCAGTGTCCTTATGTTCTCCTTTTGAACAGATTGTGAAGGAGCTAAATTTTGCAGTATGAGATACTACCTTGTGGAAATTTTTAGGTGGAACAATAGTTGGAACTACTTTTGTCGTGGGAAATCCCCCTACGGACTAACAATTAGGGTTATATTTTGCATGCAGATATGACCAAAAGAAATCTACTTTCTACCTTCGTCCCCAGACTTAAACCCTATTTCTTTTCAGAAAATACATGGTTAGATCAACATACCTTGTTCCGGGTGTTCGATGTTGATCCTTCTTCATGCTTGATCACTTGTTAGCAGTTCTCCTCCCAAGGCTGACTTGCATACAAAACAAGTAACAAACTACAGATGCATTTTACCTACAGACTAATAGGTTAAAGATTCAAAACATGCATTTAACAAACTATGAAGAACTCATAAAGTGGGACGGGAAAAGTATTTCTTTATTACTTTGAATGAATCAACTTACATTGTCGAGACCGGCCACTGCTCCGTGAACCTGATCCTGGGCTCCTCTTCAAATGTCCTCCAACTTCTTTGCTCTGTATTGCTCCTTGCACACGGATGACTAAAGGGTTAGGACAATAGGAATCTAAAATTGAGTAGAGTTTCTTTACTATATTCTCCTTCTTCCAAATGGTACCCCTACCCCTTCTTTTATAGGCTAGAAGAAGCTAGTTATTTGGGCGAACCCTCGTCCATGCATGGTTGGAAGGTTCAGTTAACTCACCCAAAGTTATGTGTTCCGTCGACAACTTTCCTTTTTTCGTGCTTTTGTAGGTACACACAGGCTTTTTTAGGTCTGCCAACGTGTACACGCGTGCAATAATGGAGTAGGGTGTGTGGGCCTTTATAAAAGAGGTTTTTTAAAGAGTTGTTCAATAATGGCTTGGAAAAGAAAGGCTATGAGATGGCCTGATGCCAGGTAAGCATGTCTGGTGCAATTTAGGGTTATAACAGATGCCCCCTAATGTGTGAGGTTAGAAGAGCATCTGATGGCTGAAATACATTACCAATCTTTACTGATGTGCCAAACAAATGAGTCCAAGGATCAGGAACCGGAGGCACCGTCTGCAAAACAACAATTGTCTCACCGAGGTGGGCATACCCATGCTCGAGAGAAAATAGAATCATGGCTAACAATCAAATACACTGTAGATCCATGTCATATAACTATATAAAGAGTAGCCGCGAACAATACACAACGGAGCTACATATCGAAATAAAAAAGATATACATATAGAGTATCCATCTTCTAGAAGCTGATACAGCCTAATGGTTGGAGATGAGGTCTTCAGAGCTCGAGAAAAAACTTTAAAATCTTCAAAACTCAGGTAGGAGTGTAATATGATTGTACGACTACACTACCCAGAGGTCTTCGACAGCTCGTCGGTCATGGAATAGATAATCTTGATGATCAAACTGAAAGCTTCATTGATTTCGAACAAGGACTTGATTGGACGTTTAGGATGGCCGGGTATGAGGGCAAGAGACAAACTGCAGAGGGGATGGCTCAAGCTTGGTGAAAAACTTCCCTTGGACAAAAACACGACAAATGATGAGACTCAGGTAGCATGGCATTAACATAATTTTATGAGGCAGGATACAACACAAACTCTCCATATGTTTGGAAGAATAACCAAATGGAGGAGGACACAACTCTATGTAGCGAGAACAACTTCCTAAGGTCATATTAAATCCCAGGGTTTGATGAACAAACGCACAGATGTGCTTTATCCAAGGGTGACTCATTATGCTGCCAATAAAGAAAATACTTTTCCCTTCCTCTTTTTGGGGTATATTTGATTTTTTTTGTCTTTTTCAATAATTTTGGAAAAAAGAATAAGGGAATGTTACGTTACAAAGGAGGATCGAGTGTTGCAAATGTACTAATTCCAAGTGCACGGAACACATGGATGCTCTGGGCAAAGGGACATATGCAATAAAAGGACACTTGGGAAAAATCCTCCAGGGGCCAAAGGTGTCAAGACGCAGAGGCAAAGTGCTACAGGGCTTGTGTATAAGGCATGCTTCAGATGGTTCAGTTGAGAGTAGCATGGAGCTGGCATTAGGCCAAAGACGCAGGTATGAAAATGCAATTTAATAAAACACACAATGGTAACGTCCTTCGATGTAAGTTTAACGAGCCCAAAGAAGGTAAGCTCGACGGTTTTTCATGTTTAGAGAGTTTGAAAAAGCGTAAAAGGAGACTACATTGGGGTACCTTTTTCGAAGGTAGTCTAGTCGAAAAAGGCACCGACTAGATGTCTATTCAAAACCATTTTAACGAGTGTGGTACAGACAAGATCACTCGACCATTTTTTCACTTTTAAGGAGTCTGAAAAAAGATTAACTATGTACTCCGTTAGGAATGTTCTTCTGGACCATCTTAACGAGTGTGAAAGAATAAGGTCACTTGACGATCTTTTCAATTTTAGGGAGTCTGAAAAGAGCTTAACTATGGACTCCGTGGGGGTTCCTTGTAAGTTTAGTCCCTTAGGCCCGAAAAAGGGGTAAAATTATACCTGAGGGTACTCTTCTAGAGAACAAAAGTTCCTTAGAGTATACCTTTGTTCGTACAGTTGACCGTCCAGACTGAAAAAGGGTTAAACTACCACCAGAAAGATGTGACTTTAAATTTCAGTTTAACGAGCGTGACATGCCACAAGATCGCTTGACAATCTTTTCATGTTTAGAAGGTCTTGAAAAGGGTTTAAAAGAAGACCCATTATGTTTTTTGGGAGTCCCGAGGGTGACATCAAGAGTGAAAAAGAATCATGCAAATGAAGCTCAAACTCATTAATCAGGGAAAATACAAAGGACTCTTGAGCCTGTAGTGATTGGAGACAGCATGGATACCATAATGCAACCGGGATCTACCTAGTGCATCCATGTTCAGGCAAGTTATACCACCAACTTGTGACACTTCTAAAGAAGTAATGATGGTTCTGTGTCGCAAATTGATGGGATCGATCCTATGGCAGAGGGATAAAGACAACGAGATACAAAAGTCAGGGTAGAAACCTAACCTACATGCTCAAGTTGATCATCTGAGATTTTTCCATGAATCGTAAAAAAGTGTCCCAAAACTCCAAAAAACTGCCCCGATACCTGACCATACCCCTCCCACACAACTCCTGAATCACTCTAAATGGTTTTTGGTTTAAAGAAACTGTTAAGGGAGGCCAAAAAAGTGACAAAAAGAGGTCAAAAAATCTATAAATAGAAGCTGACAGCTCATTATCACCATTGCTGATTTGAAAACTCTCGAGTCTGGATGTATCTATGTAGAGACCCATAGTATTTCAAAACCAAATTTTTCTCAGACTCTTTGATACCCAGCTTGGTGCACAAGGTATGGAAGGTATTGGTGAAATTCAGAATAGCTTGGCCCCTCTCTTGCCACAGTGTGGTCCATCTCATGTACTGGTCCTCATAGTTTCCAACAGGGTAATACTATTCCTTTACCACATCCACAAAAAATCCCCAAGTGGGATCGGCCCTGTATATTCCAGAATCCTCTCTGGAACTTTGCTCCCAGTAAGTTTCCCACAAATGTTTGACATGAGGGAGAGATTTAAGGAGTGCGAATGTGATCTTTTCTTTGTTAGAAAAATTGTGAACAGAGAAATAACCTTCTGGCAGAGTTAACCATTTTTCTAGGGATTCTGCATCTATCAGTCCTTCGAATAGTGGAATATCAAAATTAAATTTTACCTTGAAAGGCGAGGCGCCTCCAAAGTGGCCTCTTGATGAATATGCACCTGCTGTTATCGACAGGCATTGAAGGATGTGGGTAAAATTCTCCATCATTTCGTCCCTTTGTCATGTGAGAGCTTGCTCAAACAACAGATTGATAGGATCGCCTGCTCCGTCATTTTTCTTTTCTTTCACCATTGACGGTTTATTGGGTGTGTGAGAGCGATTGTCTTCAAGAGAGATAAACTCGAGACCCAACTTGCTATACTCGGACCTCGTCGGGGACATGCACTGAAAAAACGATCAAGAGCAGCCTGCTCTGATACC
>SNQJ01S0016061.1:87846-110464 GCA_010110895.2 Picea sitchensis
ACCTATTCTTACTAAACAAAATGTAAAGAAAGACATAAACAATGTCTATCATGTTCCAGATCTGAAACATAATCTCTTTAGTGTAGGACAACTCATTGAACATGACTATAAGGTAATTTTTGAAGCAGCATCATGTAGGATATATGATAAAACCCCCAACAGAAAATTGACTTTTGAAATCCACCTGACTAGGAATAGAATGTTTCCCCTGACCCTCATAACTGCAAATCTGATCCAATCATATGCTCAAAGTGAATCCGCCCCTAATGAAACTATGGTTTGGAATACAAGATTTTGACATCTACCCTTTCAGAGTCTAAGTCTTCTACAAAATCACTCCATGGTCAAAGGTCTACCTATCTTCAAAGAACAAAACCCCCCATGCGAGTCTTGCATTCTTGGAAAACATAAGAGAACTAGTTTTCCACAGTCCTCCACTCAATCCAAACAACACTTATAGCTGGTTCACATTGACCTATGTGGACCAATGCAAACAAATTCAATAGGTGGCAACATTTATTTTCTAACATTTATTGATGACTTTAGCAGGAAAATTTGGATCTATTTTCTTAGACACAAGTCTGAAACTTTTGCATAGTTCAAAGAATTCAAAGAAGAAGTTGAAAAATAGAGTGGAAAATATGTAAAAGTTCTCAGGTCAGATGGAGGAGGAGAATACAGCTCCAAAGAATTTGCAAATTTCTGAAAATCACAAGGCATCATCATGCAAACTACAACCAGATATACTCCAAAATAGAATGGAGTGGCTGAAAAGAAAAATCAAACAATAATGAACATGGCTAGAAGCCTTCTCAAAGATAAATGTCTGTCAAATACATTTTCAGCTGAAGCACTAGCATGCTCAACTTATCTCCTGAATAGATCTCCAACCACCTGTCTCAAGATGAAAGTCCCTCAAGAAGCATGGAGTGGGACAAAGCTAAATGTTGCTCATCTCAGGACATTTGGATGCATAGCATATGCTCACATACCTTCTGAATTAAGTAAGAAACTGGATGATAGAAGTGAGAAATGCATTTTTGTTGGCTACAGTGAGACATCCAAAGCCTACAGACTCTACAATCCAATTTCAAAGAAACTAATTCTCAGCAGAAATGTAAAATTTCTTGAAAAATCAGTTCTAGAGTGAGTCTGAAAATCAGCTTATGGACAGTCAAGATCCATTGCTGCCACTTCCTGAAGACACAGATAATTCAGGACAACAAACACATCAGCCTTCTCTTCCACTATTGCAGGTACAAGGACAACCTGAAAGTTCTTAGGATCACTCTACTTCCAGCAGAAACTCATCCTCTGAACTTCAAAATCAGAGAACTCGAAGTTTGAGAGAAATCCATCAGCAGTTGGATGACATTGATCAACATAATCTTTTTGCATTAATGTCATGTCAACCCACATATTTTAAAGAGGCAACTAAATAGCCACATTGGGTTCAAGCCATGAACCAAGAGATTGACTCCATTGAGAAGAACAAGACATGGGATCTTGTTGATCTGCCCAGTCACAAGAAAAGTATTGGTGTCAAGTGGGTTTACACAACTAAACTCAATGAAAAGGGGCAGATTGAAAAACACAAGGAAAGACTTGTTGCCAAAGGATTCTCACAACAACCAGGTATTGATTATGGTGAAACATTTTCTCCAGTAGCAAGGTTGGGGACTATAAGGAATCTCTTAGCCATAACAGCTCAACATAAATGGAAAATATACCAGATGGATGTCAAGTCAACTTTCCTAAATGGTGTCTTAGAAGAAGAGGTTTATGTGGACCATCCACTTGGATTTAAATTTAAAGAGCAACCAACCAAAGTGTATCGGTTGAAGAAATACTTGTATGGCTTAAAGAAAGATCCAAGAGCTTGGTACAACAGAATTGACACTTACCTGATCAAGAGTGGTTTCAGCAAAAGCCAAAATGAGCCAACCTTATATACCAAAACAGATCAGCAAGGTAAAATTCTGATTGTATGTTTATATGTTGATGACATGATATATACTGGAAATATTGAGTTAACCATTTTTAAACATGCCATGCAATGTGAGTTTGAGATGACAGATCTTGGCATAATGAAATATTTTTTGGGTATTGAGGTTGACCAACCAACCAAAGGCATTTTTGTGTATCAGCAAAAGTATACAACAGACATCATCAAAATATTCTACATGGAAGAGTACAATCCAACATAAACCCCTATACCCCTAGGCACAAAATTGAGCAGGAAAGATGAAGGCCCTACATTGGATTCTACCCTGTACAAAAGTTTAGTAGGCAGTTTGTTGTATCTTACAACAACTAGGCATGATATTATGTATGCAACCAATCTTGTTTCAAGGTTCATGGAATCCCCCAAATATTCTCACTGGAAGATGGCGAAAATGATTCTGAGCTATGTTGCAGGCACTCTCAATTTTGGCTTATGGTACACTCAGTCTGATGATAACCATCTCTCTGGTTACACAGACAGTGATTTTGATTTCATGGGCATCAAAGAAGTAGCTCATTGTTATAGCAATATTTGCCTCACCATTGCTATCTTGCACAGAGGGCCTTTTTCCATTTCCCTATGCAGACTTGTCATCCCTTTTTGATGAATCCAGAGCTAAAAATATACATTTTCCACATATACGCTCCCTATCAGTTATGCAAGATGCGTATACGCAGGATTCTCCACTACAATCCATGTACATCAGGATTTGTGCCAGAAAATACAAAATGAGGTTGGGTTTCCATGTCACGACAGAGGATCTATGATCCTTGGCCTTCCATATGCTGGTAACATTCTAACTCGAACCTTCAATTGCATCCTGAAGGCTATAAGAGAACAATTTCGAGCTATGGAAAAAAGGATAAAGAATTCAACTTTGAAAGCAAAGTTACACTGGAGAAATTACTTCATATTGAGTCTATATCCCTTTGTCCCTCAAGTCTGAACACAGTGTTCAACCCCCAAGCTCTTCCCTTGTTGTTGAGAGGACCTCATTGCCTCTTTCCTATGAGCTTGCCTTTGGTGGAGGATTGAAGTGGTGGAGACCTAGTTGGAAGAAACTTGGTTCTTGGTTTCGAACTGTGCTGACATGGAAGTCTATATTGTTGTCACTTCAGCTGATCAATTATTAATAGAAATACTCCTTTCTCGTCCTATTCATATCTTGCAAATATATGATTATTATCCATGGGCATGTTTGTAATGTTTATTAATGGACTATTCTATCTGATGTGATAACCCTTTTATATTATCACTATGTACTTGCTCTGCTTATTTGTTGAGAACTTCTTGCAGGTATAAAGATTTGCGTCAAAGTGCTCAATGGTGGAACATCATCGAACGTTGGATTGAGGTAGGCCTCTTTCTTATCTTGCACATCAATTTATATAACATATGTTGGGATCGAGTTGATTTCTGTAGTCATACCTGTCTGTTGTGGTTTACCCTTGGCCATAGAGAGTTTTTCCCTCGTAACAGAAATGGCGACTCCACTAGGGAGAGATCTTCCTTTTAAGGGTTGAAGTATTTTTTCTTCTTACATTTTTCTTTTTCCTTTGTGTTTCTTGTCATATCCCTGCTTGACAGATCTTGCTCACTCTAGGTCTGAGTTTCAACCTTTTTTCCCTTACCTAGCCCTGTTTTAGAGCCTATACGCTCATTTTGCCTTAACAATCGCGTATACACGCTTGTTGCCTCATTGCAGGCTGCATATATACATGTTTTTCTCCTGAATAGTCATGTATACCTTGTTTCCTTGCTTGGTTGCTTGGTTTGGTAGTTTCTAGGTGGGATTTGAAAGTTGCTGAACCTTCTTAGGTCTCTATAGTGCCCGTTGAAGCTCTCTAGGATGACAGGAAACCTGTTTGGAGTTGAATTTTGAGCGTAGTCTTTCTCTTTGTTTTTCATTTTTTTGATTTGTCCTTGTATCCCGGGCTATTTGCTTGGCTTCTTGATATTCTTCTTGAGTTATTTCTTTTATACACAGTAGTTTTATATGTTAGGTTGCTTATCAGTCCATGCATTTTCTTTTTAATATATCGAAAATACAAAAAAAATAGGCATTTTGCATTGGTTAGCATTTTTGTCTTTTGAATCCTTATCATTATCTTAGTGCATTTCACGAAAGGTTGCATTTTACTTCTGAATTGCAGAGTTGGAATTGAATATTGCATTGTTTTTATATGCATATCATTTCATTGAAAAGTTAAAGATAGATTGTCCATTATATTCATATTTATTTTCTTGCAAAGTCATAACATCATGTGTTTCACTTCCATTCATTTTTGAGTAATCACGACCAATAAAATTTACGCTTAAAACTAAAATTGATTAGAAACGATTTTATTTTTAGGGTGCACAAACTAGTCTAGGATTTAGTGCCTTGGAATAGGATTTTATGAGTAAACTTCTCCAAGGCAATTAAATCAATATATGTGTTTGAGACAGGGAGTTGAGAAGCCCATTGTATAATTGGTAATATCATGAGGCTCTGCTTACACTAGAGTTAAGCACGAGGTCACGCGAAGTTAGTTGAAGGGATAACCCCTGGATACTCACCTAGCATTAGAGATATTTCTATGGATTTATTCGTATTTGGGGATCTTGCTAGTATCCATATCTCTATGAGAGGCGGTGCTTTCAAGGTTTCGGGCTTTGTTACCCTGCCCATACGGTGATCCAGACTTTCGACTGTTCGCTTGTGCATCAGTTATATAGTGGTTCATTAGTTGCTTGACTTAGGTATCTCATAGGTTACTTGTAGCGGTTATTCTGCTTGTATACTGAGTCAGATAGGGGTCGAACATCACACAACCTTTATGAAAGATTACCTCTCTGGGGGAATTTGACAGACTGGTTGTTAAGCCTATGAGGGCCCTTATAACTGATTTTGTTACCTCCAAACTTTAGCGGGGAGTCTCAAGTCCCTCTTGGACGAGACACACCTTCTTTAGCTAGGGAGGCCACTCAACCACTTTAGCCCATTTGCATGCATTTTGGCCGTTTGAATTTTAGTATGCTCTTTGATTACTAGTTGGCCTTAGGAGTCTATACTAAGTATTCATTATCATGGACAATGGAGTTCCTTTTGCTCCCTCGTTTATTGCTACCACCCCCATGATGTCCACTCAGTTCATGGGGATAGATCCTTCCGCTTTGCATTATGGTATGAAAAATTATAATACTCAATCAACACCTTGGGTCTCTAATCATTTTTCTCATGGTATGCTCGATATGTGTTCGCACTTACCATCCCTTGTCTCACCTCCTTATGCGAATACAATTTTTGGGTCTGGGGGCATGATGCCTCCTTCTTATCCCTCTCCATTTGGTGGGAGTCATATCCTTCAAACACCTCTTACGGTAGGAGGTTGGAATCTTCCTTCCTACGTATCCACTATGCGAGAAGTAAGTTCCCAACTAAGAAATATTTCTACTTATTGCACTCCGCCGTCCACTTATCCTTCTTCTGCCATGTCAGTCCCTATGAACACTTTTCCCATGGCTGACCTCCATCTGTCCTCTGGTGTTTCATCTGGGGGAAGTTATTTTTATAGTATGGGCAACCCCCCTCGCGAAGTTCCTTCGTCTAGGGGAAACATATATCCTCACATGAGTAACCCTTGTCAAGTCACTTTCTCTTCGCAAGCAGCTTCCTCAGTGTCAATTCCCTTACAACCCTCTATGAATCAGTATGGAGGAGGATACTATCCTACTAGGTAGGGACAGGGTGATAACAGAGATCCTTCTTGGCCTGCAATTTCTCAAAATCAATCTTTCCATTCACCTTGGTATCAAATGTCGCAATTCACTACCGCCACAAGTCCAGTCACTGCGTATCATACTGGAATTACATCACCAACCTCTGCTAGTCATGTTGGGTATTGGTCGACAACCTCTGTGAGTCATGTTGAAGACCTGCAACCAACCACTACAAGTCATGATGGGGGCACAAGTCCAGTCACTACGTTTCATACTGGCATTATATCACCAACCTCTGCTAGTCATGTTGGAGATTAGTCGACAACCTCTACGAGTCATGTTGAAGACCTGCAACCAGCCGCTGCAAGTCATGTTGGGGGCACGTGTCTGGTCACTGCTAGTCACACTACACCTACATCACCAACCTCTGCTAGTCATGTTGGGGATTCATCACTAAGCTCTGCCAGTCATGTTGGATATTTGCTACTAGCCTCTGCAAGTCATGCTGGGAGCATGTCACCGACCACTGCAAGTCATGCTAGGGGCATTCATATGATTGAGAAGCCCAGACATCTCAGACGTAAGCCTGGATTTCTTTGCAGGACTTGTGAAGGAAGTCACATTACTCGTTTGTGTCCTATTACTGCTGGGATACCAGAAGTGTGGGGCTCACGTAAGGGCCCTTCGGGTTCTGAGGCATCTATGTTTTCACAACACTCTGTTCCTTCTTTGGTTGATACAACAGTCATGCCGATGCAATATTCGACTGACACCCCTTTTCCTTTAGGGGTTGATGCGTTCCTTGACCTTGTTTTCTCACATCCTGTTCAACTTGTGGTCATGTTGATGCAATCTTCGACCGACACCTCTCCTATGTTCGAGGGTGATGCGTCTCTTGAACTTGTTGTCTCACATCTTGTTTAACCAATGGTCGTGTCAATGCAATCTTAGACTGACGACACTCATGTTTTCAGGGGTGATACACCTCTTGGCCTTGTTTTCTCTTATCCTATTCAACCAATGGTTGAAGAAGTGGTCGTTCCGATGCAATTTTCGGTCGACCCCACTCTTCTCTTGGAGAGTGACAAGTCTAAGGAAGCGGTCGCGCCAATGCAATTTTTGGTCGATCCTTCTCTTCTAGTTCTGGTTCTATACCTTTTATGCCATGTCCTTAGCATTTCTAGTACTACATCTTCTGAGCAAGAGAGAGATTTACTCTTCTCGTGTTCTCTCCCTCCAAGTCTTGACGAGGTTCCCTTTGATTGGGATGGTCTTGTGGGGTATCCAATGCCTCCACCTTCTAGAAAGAAACATTATCCGATATATCACAGAGACGATAACCTCCGTTAATAGGTTGTCCTCCTCGACTTGGAGAGTTTTGAGTCTTCCGAAGCTTGTGTCAGTTCGTCGTAAGATACTGACATTCCACAGAAGGTCCGCGCGGGAGCCTTGGCCTCCCTCGTGACTTACCGCCTAGAATATCCCTAACGAGTCTTAGTTAAGATATTTTTCGACTCATATAAAAACATAAAATATTGTCGAGTGATTTTTCCCTATTACACCCGTTAAAATTGGATTTGAAAGGTCATGAGTTTTAGTTAAGCTCTTTTTCCGAGTCATTATAAAAAATAGAAAAGATTTCCGAGTGAACTTGTCTTTTTCACACTCGTAAATTGGATTTGAAAAGACGTCTATTTGGTACAAGTTTACCCATTTTTCACACCAAATAGACTAAAAGATATTAAAAAGGACATTTTTTTGGTGTTAGTTATGATTGCATTTCATGCCCTCGCTTGCAGTATTGAGCCTTTAGCCAGTTCTCGCTTTGTGTTATAAACTGTTGCCCAAGCAGTTTTACATCCTCAACCAAGCAGAGCCTTGTTTATATCATTCAAAATTTGACACCCTATACCTTGAAGGGAACATCACCCCGAGTGTCCATATCCCGCATGCATTTCCTTGCATTGAGCATAGGTACGTTCCACTGATGGAACTAGTTTTTCTTACTTGCGACACTCATTCCCTCCTCTGTATCATAGCATTCATTTGTTATGAAAAAACAAAAAAAGACGAGCGGGAAGGGATTACTATATTATAATTAGCAGCAGTCATGTCGCCTTTGAGCAGAGCACAAAGTTATTGAGTCCTTGGGTCATCATAATTTTGGGTTTAGCATGGCCTAAGGAAGCTGACCTCGTTACAGAGTTTTCTCTATTGACTGGTTACTCTTCCAGTCCCTATAGAGAACGTTATTGATGTCTCCTGCATATAATAGTCACATCATTGAGTCTATGCTGCCAGAGTCCACCATATGTCTCATGCTCTTGTTCAAAGGAAGTCTATCAACCTGTGTCGGCCACTCCTCAAAAATATTGACTTTGCATGTCGGCCATACCCTCATTTTGCCTCAAATTCACATGATACTATGGTCTCATCATGCACCTTGGCCCTACTTTCATCATTGGTAGGTCACCTTGAACCCAACAATTGACACTTCATCATTGGTCGTTGACTGGGTGGTTTCCCTTGTGTTCGACGACAAGACATCTATTCACACTTTGGGATTTGTGCAGTGTCTTGGATGCCATTAGCCTTATCGGTGGTTTCCTCGCCTTTGTCAGTAGTTTTTATCATTGGCTGCTATTCAGAGGGTCTTATTTGTGTACCTCTTGCACTTGGCACATGCGAAAGACGCACAAGGTCGTTGGTTCGTGAACATGTTCTTTGTTCGATCTCCACCAAATTATGAAGCTCCTGCTTTGTTTCTCGTGCTGACTAATGATAGATGCCTTAATGCTCTCCTTTCAGTGGGTCTCTTTCCATTGACTTCAGCTCATTTATTCTGGATATGGGACCTAGAGTTTTATGAGTAGCTTGAGGCTTGCAATCATTAGTGGCAGACTCTCTCGCCGTTGATAGATGCGAATACATCAATGTCTTTTGATCAATGGATTTCTCAAGTGTTCGACACCAACTCCTTTATTCACACTTGTAGGAATGTACTCGGTGCCTTGATACCTACTTTCATTATTGGTAGGTTGTCTCGCATTTGTTAACGGTATACCTCAATGATCGGTAATCAAACGATGTCTCATTGTGTTCGACCTCAACTCATTTATTCACATAATGTAGACTTGCACCATTGGCGGATAGTGTAGAAAACTTGAAGACATCACTATGAGGCCGCAACTTTCCTGAGTTGTTGCCTCCCTTTTCATTGGACCAGTACCTATTTGACTTCAGTGATCATGGTAGATCAGATTGTACTTCATGGTATACAGATATCTTCAGATTGATTTTGAGACTAGTTTCACCGGGCCTTGTTCGTGACTATGAAAATTTTTGGCATGTAACCACATTTGCATTTTCCTATTTCATGACCATGAACAATTGTTTGGTATATTTTCCACATGGATCTGCATTGTATTCTTGGCAGCCATGTATGTAAAGTCAGTACAGAATGTAATGAGCAATTGAGTTTGTCGAGCTGGTTCTCTACCACTCCACTTCTAGGTTATTTATAATGTATTTTGGCCATCGCAGATACTCCTCTGATGTCACACATTAGGGGGCATCTATTATAGCAAGATTTACCTCACCATTTCTATCTTGCACAGAGGGCCTTTTTCCATTTCCCTATGCAGACTTGTCATCCCTTTTTGATAAATCTAGAGCTAAAAATATACATTTTTCCACATTTACGCTCCTTATGCAGGCTGCTCCACTACAACCTGCGTACATCGGTATTTTTGCCATAAAATACAAAATGAGGTCAGGTTTCCATGTAACGAAAGAGGATCTCTGATCCTTGGCCTTCCATATACTGGAAACGTTTCGACTCGGCCCTTCAGTTGCATCCTGGAGGCTATAAGAGCACAATTTCGAGCTATGGAAAAGAGGAAAAAGAATTCAACTTTGACAGCAAAGTTGCTCTTGAGAAATTACTTCATATTGAGCCTGCATCCCTTTGTCTCTCAAGTCTGATCACAGTGTTCAACCCCCAAGTTCTTCCCTTGTTGTTGAGAGGACCTCATTGCCTCTTTCCTATGAGCTTGCCTTTGGTGGAGGATTGAATTGGTGGAGACCCAGTTGGAAGGAACTTGGTTCTTGGTTTCGAACTGTGTCGACACGGAAGTCTGTATTGTTGTCACTTCAGCTGATAAATTATTAATAGAAATACTCCTTTCCCGTCATATTGGTATCTTACAAATATATGATTATTATCCATGGGCATGTTTGTAATGTTTATTAATGGATTATGCTATCTTATGTGCTAACCCTTTTATATTATCACTATGTACTTTCTCTGCTTGTTTGTTGAGAACTTCTTGCAGGTATAAATCTTTGGGTCAAAGTGATCAACGATGGAACATCATCGAACGTTGGATTGAGGTAGACCTCTTTCTTATCTTGCACATCGGTTTATATAGCATATGTTGGGATCGAGTTGATTTCTGCAGTCATACCTGCCTGTTGTGGTTTACCCTTGGCCATAGAGAGTTTTTCCCTCGTAACACCCATTGTATCAATATCTTCTGCAGAGGCAGAGTATGTCATTGCTATCTCAACTTCCTGTCAAGCTGTGTGGCTGAGAAGAATATTGAATGATATGTTACATACAGAAAATGAGCCAACTCCTATCTTATGTGACAACACCTCAACAATTGCTTTATCTAAAAACCATGTATTTCACAAGAAAATCAAGCATATTGACACTTGCTTTCACTTCATAAGCGAGCTAGTCAATAATGGTGACATTGCACTTCAATTTTGTGGCTCACGAGATCAGCTTGCAGATATTTTTACAAAGCCACTAGGAAAATCCGTTTTTGACTTTCAGAGACAACACTTGGACATTAGTGTTAATTATATCTGTAACCTCAACAGTATTTGACTCTACACTGCAGCTGTACTAGTTAGTTAGGATTTCTTGTCTTGTTTCTTAATTTGCTCGAGCCTATTTAGCTCCGCTCTTTTTTTCCTTTAAATTTTGGAGTATGAGATTAAATCTTGCATCCATTGACTTTTAGTTGTTGCGCTGGGTTCCGAATGAATACACTACAAATGATTCTTTAGGAAAATTCGCAAACCATTGATCTAGCTCGAGAAGTAAATGCCTTTTTTTTAAGAGCACCTACATATTTATCTGATAGTTTTTTTCAGTGAGGCGGGTATGAATAATCTCGCTTCCTCCTTTTTAATTGAGTCTTCGTAGTTTCATATTATATTTAGCACAATATATGCTATATGTATCATCTTCAAAATAGGATGCTCAAAGTAGCCTCTACGATTTGATTACTGAATTTGACAACAGTGGTGCAAAACATCACATATTGGAGGCTATTATTCCTTTTTTTTTTTCCATTTCAACCACTCTTTGATGGCTGTGACCATTTTCTATTTATGCTTTCTATTTCATTGGTGGTTCCATTTCTATCTAAACGGTTGCCAACGACAATCCCATTTGGTGCACCCAACGATTTCTATGTTTCAATTTTTCAGACTGCTTCCAGGGAGTAATATTTTCAATCATTTGTAATTTAATCTCAACATCATGAAGCCTGCAACCAAAGGTGTTATCCCCTTCACTTTCTCTCACCTTTTTTCATGCGAGAGGAAGTATTACTTTCCTTCCAATAGTGTTCTTAATTCTTATGTATGCAATCCATTGTATGTTTTTCTTTCTCAACTTAGGCACCTGCACACAATTCATCAAATTAACGTGAAGGAATATTTTATTTCCATAGGAATTTCCCTACGTGGTACCGCTTCCTCTCATATCATCTCAATCTTTTCTTCATATTGTTCACAATTCTTATCTTTATCTCGACTATAATTTTCTTCCTTCAATAAATATTCTAGGACCTCCACCTCTCATAAATGACACCTATCCATTTCATTAGTTTGTATTCTTCGTCAACGACCTCTAGCATTGGGACACTTTCCCCAATCCTCTTATTCCCCCTTTTTGGTCTTTCTTCTTCCACTAATTCATTTAATAGTCCTCTTATGATTTGTATCTCTTCTTTTATCAATTGTTCTTTTTTGAGCTTGTTGGTTATTAAACTCTTCTGACAGTTTGTAATTTATTGTTTTTCTTATGGCTTGTATCCATTCCTTTATCCGTTTTCTTTTTCTTCCTGTTCCTGCCTCTTCTCTTATCCATGGTATTTCGTATGGCTTAATTGCTATATGGGTTTTTCCCATTCCTAACCTGACGAGGCCAAAGACATCTTCTGTGCGCTAACGACTAACTCAAGAGAAGTCGAATTTTTTTTGTCGTTCAATGCTCACACATGAGCATCTAACTCTTAGAACCTCCGTGTACTAAACAATTTTCAGACCAGCACAAATTTATACCAGATAGACAAGGTTTACATCCATAGAAACGTACACATATCAGAGACGAATTAATGACTCGGTTACTGATGGAAAGAGATATGCCCTAACAGATCAAATGCTAGCACTGTTTATAGAAAGGAACCATCAACTTCAGTAGTAAGATCGGTGACAGAAACCATAGGACAGTCAAGAAATACTTGCATGACCCTTTGCATCTCATTGTTCCCAAAGGTAATTTGGGTGTTTAATCCACCAATACAGTGCTAAAACAAA
The DNA here is from genome assembly GCA_010110895.2 of Picea sitchensis. Taxonomy (NCBI): domain Eukaryota; kingdom Viridiplantae; phylum Streptophyta; class Pinopsida; order Pinales; family Pinaceae; genus Picea; species Picea sitchensis. Next base: position 100,169 of record SNQJ01S0016061.1, read on the forward strand.
GGATAAGTATGCTAAACATGAGAATCGAATCCCACTTGTAGAGCTTGTTAACCATAGACATCCATCATCAAGTACTGATTGCTCCAATAAAGTTTCAGTTTATTACCCTCGTTATAAAATCAGTTCACTTTTCATTTAATACTTATCACTAGGCTTAAGTAGAACATTAAAGCATAATCAATAGGGTTTTCATTTAATACTTATCACTAGACTTAAGTAGGACATTAAAGCATAATCAATATGGCTGTATAATAGGATAGATCAGATCTGAAGAGAACGCAACACAAAACCTAGTGTTCGATGAGGTAAATATAAACCAATGAAGAGACAAATCAAACCCTTGGTTGGTAGCACAAGAATGAAATTTATGGATCAACATTTAAGCTCAAATAACCTAGATTCAAGATTGAGCATCATGACAAATAATAATATCTATGTCGAGGCACCAGATCTACATCTACATGGATGTAGACTAGATCTCTATATATCTGCAATGTTCTTCTAAATTTGTATTTTCAGATCTACAATTCTATATTTATTTTCTTTAATTGGGAAGGCCGATAGACCTTTAAGATTGAAATTAACTCTTATTCATGTTGTTGTAATTAGATTACTATCTAAATATATGAAACACTCTACACTGCAATAGGACTTGATAGTTGTTGTAATTAGATTACTATCAAAATATATGAAACACTCCACATTGCAATAAGACTTGATAGCTGCTTAATAATGGTCGAAAAACCAGATTTATAACCCAGGTTCACGGTATATCTATATTTTAGTTCTTCTGTTCTAGATTTCTTTCCTAGCTTTATTCTAGATCCATATATTAGATACACATGTGTAATTCCTTCTTTGCTCAATATGGATTTGACATGCGTCATTTAAAAAAATAATTGCATCAAAAGGTGCTTTCTACATGCTAGTATGAGGGAGATGTGTCATTCCTTCCATGTTCAACATAGAATTGATATGTGACATTTAAAAATATATCAATTACAAAAAGATATTTCAATGTCCATTAGATTAAGTAAAATAATTTTATATCAACTTTATCTATGTATCTATCTCTGTACAAAGTCACTACAAGTAAAAAAATTATCACTCCTTCAAGAGGTACATTCTACATCCTAATATGAGGGAAATGTGTAATTCCTTCCATATTTAACATGAAGTTGACACTTGGAATTTAAAGAAAATAATAACAGAAAAATATGCCAATGCCTACTATAAAAAAAAAATTCAATATGAACTATAGAGAGAGAGAGAGAGAGAGAGAGATTGCAATTGACAGTAAAACATTTCTTATAATTAAAACATTTCAATGGTGTGTTAGTTAGTTTGAGTGAGATGTGTAATTCCTTTCATACTCAACATTGAGTTGACATGTTCACGCACACGACACACACACACACACACACACACACACACACACACAAAGAACTAACATAGATCAATCTTAACTCCAGATTTATCATTCACTGCGAGGGATCAAATTCCTCAAGGTGAAAATATTTTTTAGATTAAAAAAACATGAGAAAATATTTGCACCTCAAGGGATTTGATCGCTCTCAATGAATAATAAATCTAGATTTAAGATAAATCTACACTTGTATTGAATAAAATGTGAGTAGTTTTGACCTTTCCATAATGTTGTGGAACTTGACATTTTCTTGTCCAAATATTCTTTTCATGTTATGATAATGTATTATGTAAAAACAAGAACAAAAGAAAAGGTATGGAAAGAAGATATCCTACTTCCCAACTAGAATTATTAATTACTCACCATCAATTAACGACAAGAATTATTAATTACTCACCATCAATTGACATGTTTATGAGAAGTGCATGCTTATCGTATGTATTGATACTTAGAATGCACAAAGTAAATACAATCATGAAATAACATTCAATAGAAAAGAATTGGAGAAAACATAGAAACGTGAGACCATTTGTCTCACTCACACTCAATATCATTTATAAAAATGACCAATGCATTTATAGCAGATTAAACCATGCAACTAACTCCTAAAATTGTGGATCTAAATCCACTTCAAATCAAGAAGATATGAAATCCCTAAAAATATACAAGTGAAGTGATTTCTCCATTATTCTCTAACAGTCCCCCTTAATGGAGAAACAAATTCTCTACAACACCTAACTGATTCCTAAATATTTCAAACTTTTCCTTTCCAAGAGGCTTTGTGAAAATGTCTGCCACATTTTCATTTGTATTACAATAGATTAAGTCAATTTATTTTGACTGTATCTTCTCTCTTACAAAATGATAATGTGCTTCAATATGCTTTGATCTAGCATCATACACAAGATCGTTGGCTACTTTGATGGAACTTTGGTTATCACATTTGATAATTGTTGGCTCTTTTTGTTCTTCTCCTACATCTTCAAGAATCCGCCTCAACCAAAATGCCTCACAAGTAGAACTACACAAATCTTTGTATTCAACTTCAATTGATGACACATAAACAATTGGTTGTTTCTTACTTCTCCAAGACACGATCTTCGATCCAATGATGAATGTATATCCTATGGTTGATTTTTTGTCATTAGGATTTTCGACCCAATATCTTTTGTCCCATCATCACTGTGGAGGTGAGCATTATGTTCTAAAGGAGTTGATATTTCTTTACATTGACTCATATTGAACATTTTAAGAAACTCCATTGTATATTTTCTCCGTGTGACCAATTGATGACCAACTTCTCTCCATATTTATAGACCTAAACAATAATGCAATTCACCAAGGTATTTCATCTCAAAAACATGTGACAATTGTCTTTTAATTTCATCAATCAACCGAGATGCAATTGTTGTTATATTGAGATCATCAACATACAAGGAAATCAAAGAAACATTCCCTTCCTGATCTGACTTGATATACAAGTTAGGGTCGCTCATACTTTTCATAAAACCTTTATGTACAAAGAAAGAATCAATATTTACATACCAAGATCTTGGTGCCTATTTTAGTCCATATAAGGCCTTCTTTAACTTACAAACAAGATGTTTTTGACCTTCTTTTACAAATCCTTCTGGTTGAACACGATATACTTCTTCCTTTAATTCCCCATTTAGAAAAGAAGACTTAACATCTAGTTGATAAAGTTTCCAATTATGTTTTGTAGCTAATGAAATGATCAATCTAATTGTGTTTAGCTTAGCTATAGGTGCAAAGGTATCATCATAATCTATTCCCTCTTTATGTGAATATCCTTTTGCAACCAACCGAGCTTTGTATTTATCTATACTTCCATCAACATTAAATTTAGGTGTGTACAACTGTTTGGATCCTCTAGGAACTTTATTTTTGGCAAATATTGTTAATTCCCAAGTGTCATTTTTCATTATAGACTCATACTCTTCCTTTATTTCATCTCTCCATTCTTTATGCTCATTATCTTGTTTAAAAATCAAAGGTTTTGTAACATTCATCACTTCAGTCATCAAAGCATAGTCTTTATACCTTTCGAGTAGTTTTGTTTGGCGTGATGACCTCCTTGGTGCTTCACTTCTTTCACCTCTTCTTCTGATTTGAGGTAAATATTCACCTCCTCTTGGTCTATTTTGGTCGCTTGTAGTGTCCATATCACTGAGTTCCTCCTCCTTTTTATGTTCTTGTTCTACTTCTTCTTTGACATTTTAATCATGATCATAAGGAATATGACATGCATCACAACTATCCATCTTATGACCTTCATCTTCTTGCTCATTAAATAATACATCTCTACTTGAAAAAAAATTATGTGTGGAGAGATCAAACAAATTATATGCTTTGTGATAAAAATAGTAACCAATAAAAATGCACTTGATTTCTTTTGCATCTAATTTTCTTCTATCTTCTTTAGGAACATGAGAAAAAACTTTTCTTCCAAATATTATTAAATGGATTACTGTTGTTTTATAATCATAAAGAGCTTCAAAAGAAGTTTTATGGTCTAATATTTTATTAGGACATCAATTTTTCAAATAAGTTGCAGTACAAATAGCTTCATCCCAATTGAAGTTTTCTTACCTTGTAACATGCTTTGTGCACATTCCACTAAGGTTTTGTTCTTTCTCTCAACTACTCCATTCTTATGTGGAGTGTGAGGAATTATATACTGTTGGTAAATTCCATGAGCTTTGCAGTACTTGATGAATGCACTAGATGTATACTCTCCCCCTTGATTTGATCGAAGGATCTTGATGTATTTCCATTCTTTCTTCTTAACCATATTTTTAAACTCTTTAAAGTACTCAAATACATCACTTTTCTTTCATAGAAAATAAACACATGTATATTTTGTGCAATCATCAATAAAATAAAGAAATAGTAAGGTCCACCAAGTGATCTTTTTTGCATAGGACCATACACATCTATGTGTACAAGTTCAAGAATATCTATTTTTATCTTATATCTCTATGATTATGGAATTATTCTCTATGCATCTTTCCTAATGCACACCCTTCACATGTACAGTGTTCATTCTTAAGCATTGGAATTCATTCTACCATTCCTTGTTTTTGAAGTAGTAACAAATCATGATAGTTAACATGGCCATACCTTTGGTGCCATAAAACTTATGTTGTCATGGTTGTGGATGCCAACGCTTGATGATTTTTTCTCTTCACATCAAGCTTGAAATAAACCACCAACTCTGATTCTTGTTGCAACAATCTTATAATGATCCTTCGTGTCTTTTACCACACAATATGACTTCAAAAATTCTACCTTTAGATCTTGATTTGTTATGGTGGAGACTGAGATTAAGTTTTTCTTTATGTCAGACACATACATCACATTATGAATATGTTTAACACAAACATTTGGTAATGTCACGGGTACATCACTGTATCCTTTAACTTGATGTGAGCGATCATCCCCAAAATATACATTAGCACCATTATTTGTTTCATGATAATTTTCAAACTAGTCCTTATTACAAGACATATGTATGGATGCACCAGAATCAACATACCATGCATTTGAGTAATCTTGTTGTGGCTTTGCATATGGTGGCTTTCCATATGATGGCTTACTCCTCGTGTTTCTTTCCCATGGATTTCCTTTGAAAGGTTCTTTCCCTTTCGCCATCAATTCTAAATCAGAACTTTGATACTTTTTATTAAGGTTCTTTCATCATTCTTCCTCTTGCATCAATATACCTGCCAACTCTTCAAAAGTAGGATCCTTCTCCCTTACTGCAAGACCTGTGATAAACATCTGGTATTCTTCTAGCATGTCATTTAAGGTTATGGTGACTAAATCAATGTTAGATATTGTTTCACCTATATTACCAAGTTTATCTTTAACATCTTTGATTCTAGAAATGAAATCATCAATGCTCTCATTTTCTTCCATCTTGGTAGAAAGAAGCTTACTTTTCAATGAGAGGAGTTGATTTGTGTTCTTCGACTCGTACAAGTCTTTGAGAGTTTTCCATATCTCCACGGACATAGTGCAGTCTCTGATATGTGGTATGAGACTGTCTTTTATAGAAATTCTTTGCAACACTTTCTCCTTTGTCTCTAGTTTCCCCCAATCTTGAATTGTTGCAGTTGTGGCACCTTCAATCTTTAATTCCTTACTGGATCCAATGGACCAAACATTGTATCCTTCCATTAATGTCTTCATCTTAAATTTCCAGTTCATATAATTTTCTCCATTTAACTTGGTTGATTCGGTCAAATAGGATTCTGCGAAAGGGTTAGCCATTTTAATCACACTTTAAAAAAAATCCAACACCTTGCAAATTAGTACAGTCTTCTTTGTTCCTGCAATTTGATGAGATTTCATATACAATGAAATAATCAACAATTGCAAATTACCTTTACATGCATCAAACGATCACTCCTTTCAACAGGATATGGAATCAACAAGCTGGAAATGGCACCAACAATTTTGAACAATAGTTGAACCCACGATTGAACAATCTATTTCTCAGATAATAACTTCTCCACATCATTTAATTTCCTCACAACAACTTTTCCTTCAGGTTTCCTTAACATCTAGAAGGTCGGACCCTTTCTTTCATCATGCATGCTGGCTATTTCTCAAAAAACGTGGGCAGTCTACAGAGAAATTTTTTTTGTCGTACGATTGAATTGAACACAACAAAGATTATGCACAACCACACATCACCCTTTTCTTCAAACAACGGTTGTGAAGGGAAGTACACAACGTGTGTGAAAGGCAGTGTTCTTGTAGCTTCCAATCACGCCCTCTCTGGACAGAGATCATGCTCTGCAAATAATACTTCAGTCCAACAATACACAGGTCCAACGAAGCTTAGAATAAAAAACTCTAAGTTTCTTGCATGACGTGACTCTTCCCAGCACACCATTGCCCAACCAATATGCAACAGTTCTATCATGGTCCATGCACAACGGAGAGAGCACAAATCTGTGGGTCTGCAAATGGACTTTGGATCTCGCTCCTCTCTCTAATAGCGGCTTCACATAAGTAGACAGATGCACCGATTGTGGAGCTTTAGCACTCAACAACATGGTCTCCTCCCTTAGCAAGCAATACATGACCTGATGGATCCTCGCTTCATGCAAGCTAAAGCAGTGTCTCCCTAATCACTTTGATACCGAAATAACATTCAACAGAAAATAATTGGAGAAAACATAGAAACGTGAGACCAATTGTCTCACTCACATTCAATATAATTTATCTAAATGACCATTACATTTATAACAGATGAAACCATGCAACTAACTCCTAAAACTGTGGATCTAAATCCACTTCAAATCAATCAAATCAAGATGATATGAAATCCTTAAAAATCTACAACTGAAGTGATTTATCCATTATTCTCTAACATCATGTACAAACCAAAAAATGTGGCAGGACTTAAAACATTGTCTCTATATATGTATATATGTTCCTTGCGCATATTTAGTGTAAATAAGTACATATATTGGTTATGAAGAATGATGAAATATTAGGTGGATGTGGAAGTGTTTTATATATGAAATATAATAATATATATATTACAGCTAAAAATGGTGCTTCCATGCATTTCTGATGTTGGCCTACTCATTCACACATATGTCAACTATTTTTGTTGGAGTTCCTCTTAAAAAAACACTTGTGTGTATGATGTATGTGCCGTGATACATATGCAGAGTGTGTACATATGCTAGCTGCATACCTGAAAGCCCACGTACATACGCTAGCTGCATTCCTGAAAGCTTGCATGTACTCTAAAAAATTACAAAAAAAATAAATTCCAATAGAGTTTACGGGCTATTTTAGGTTGCACAACCATTTTACCTATTGTAGCCCTTTTGACAACTGAATAACCATCACTTCTCCATATAAAAAGGGTCCTAGGGTGGTCATTTGGACATATGAAAATGAGGCAAGTTAACTTTGTCGAAATTTCCCCCTTGTATTCCAAGTCTTTTTGCATCCTTCTCTGAGTTTCATCCTCAACATTCCCTACCATTCATCCTCCTTATATAATCCATCGCTTTTCCCTATATTGGCATGTTGGTTGTGAGGATAACATATTGGGAATAGTGCACTTGGAGTCAAAGTAGAGGAACCCATGAGAGGTTTGTGGAGCGGCACCAACAAGATTCAGGTTGTAACTTCCAATCTTGTTATTAATAAAAGAGAAATGTTCTTGTCCCAGATCTATGCGTCTTTATGTTTACATTTATAAATGGTTTTCATGAATATCTAGACTTCTAGATGATCTTGATAGTTATGCATATGTTGTTATAGTTTGTTTTGTAAAGTCGTTTCAGACCAGCTTTGGGCGGAGGCCTTCAATCTTGGAATGGACAACGACATGAAGGGATCTACAATAGATGAAAGGACTTAAGGTACATATTTAGATCTCCTCTCCCTTCCATTGATTATCATTAGGTATTGTTGGATTTGGGTAGAATATAATATTTTCAATCTTTTAAGGTGTCAAGGCTTTGCCTAGTCACTAGAATCAGATTAGGGGGATTTTTCTCCATAGTANGAATTGGCGACTCCACTAGGGAGTCTCTCTAGGGTCTTGTTAGGAGATTCTTTTTGTTTGAATTCTTGTTTTTTTATGTTCTTTCTGAGTCTGTAAGAGTCTCTGGTCACCTTCCAGGGGTTTCTAGTTTTCATGATCTGGATGATCATTCTGAACTTTATCTCTTTTTTGAGTTGGTTCAGCAGTATGTGTGCCCTGTTCTATATATAGCATGTGTACATACGTTCTCTAAGTTAGTCCAACATGCGTACATCCTCAATCTATCTATGTACCACACACGTTCCTGTTCTTTTGAAAAGTTAAAAAAAATAAACATATTTTGCTTCCAGGAAACCTTTGGCCTCTTAGGTCCTCCTGAGTATCAGAGGCCTCTATTAACTGTTGTTGAGAGAGATTTAAGTCTCATATTGTCTATGAAGCTGTAAAGAAATATTCCTGTATAGTTTTTCTTTGTCTCTTTCTGTCCTTTATCAAGGTTGAAAGTGAACTTTTAAGCTTTAGGTTCTCCTTTGGATTCTGATGAATCTCTTCTTTCTGGTAGTGGCTTAGGACCTGAGTCAGTCTCTTGGTTGTTCCCCTTCTCTCTCTTGGTATGCTTTGAAAAGAAAATTATTTTTTTTGTTGTTTTCATTTCATAAGCATATAAAAAAAATTCAAAAAAAAGAATCGTAGTTAAGTGTAACCTTTTTTCTCATCCCTTTCCCTTGTTTTCATTTTGAAAAAAGAAAAAGAAGATTCTTAACTACACTTGCATGTTACTTTGCATGTTATATTTGGTTGTAGTAGCTTAGGTTTTGTTTGGAAACAAAAAGAGTTATTAACCTAAAGTTCCTTCTTGTCTTCTTCCTTGAAAGTATAAGTAGTTGCATTGCATTTGGAACGGAAAAGCATTCTAGGATAGATTGCATATTAGGATCTTGGTCTTTATTTTGAAAAGTTTGCAGCTTGAAATTTAAAAGATCCAAATATTCATTTGTAGGACGTAGTTTGATTTCATTTGCATTTAAAGCACAATGTTCTAAAATATTATTAACTCTTCTCTTTCGTCTCTCAAAGAACATCACAAGTTTCACTACCACACCTCTGAGTAATCAAGCCACTAAAGTTGATGCTTAATGTTAAAATCAAATAGACTTTTTTGTTTATAGGGTACACCAATTAGACTAGGCTTTAGGGCCTTAAATTAGGTGTGGAGAGGAAACTCTTCAAGGCCACTAAATAAACTTAAGATTTTGAGTTAGGGAGTTTTGCAGGCCAGTGTCGTAAAAGTTAGCCAGGGCTCCCCTCTAACACAAGGGATAAACACGAGGTCGCGTGAGGAAAGGCAGAGGAGATAACCCTTCCAAATCTGAACTAAGCGTAGTGGGGATCATATTTGAGGGTTGTTCTTTAGATTCCAATGAATGCATTTGACTACGGAGCTTCATGGACCTTGAATCTGTTCAGGATCCTCAGTTGTCTTCGAGACCATTTGCTTTCGATACCCTTGAAATGATTCGAACATAGTTATCTTTCTCATACGATCTTCTCGACTGTCAATTGTACCCACTTGGTGACTGACTACGAGATGGAAACTTAGTTTCCTTTTATAGGGAATCACACAGGTGATTGTGGGGGTATATCACGGTACTTAGGACAGACATCGGACCACACTTTGCAGAGTATACCCAGAGGGTGTTTTTGTGTTCGAGTTACACTTGCACCGGTAAGTTTCTCTAATGTTTGTTGGCATGACTGTTCTTCCTGCCATTATCTCATCTGCTTGATTTATCTTTAGGGAATTTATAGTGTGTGTTATGTGCTTCTCCCTAGATTTACCTTAGAGTGTCAGTTTATCATTTCAAAAAGTGGATGATCAACAACTCCGCCATTTGCGCAGGCTTCAAGGCATACCGTTGATAATTGTAGAGCCACCATTGCCACCGTTGACGCGAAGGTTAGATCCAGAAGGTTCTTTCGAAGCAACCGAGACATAAGAAATTGTGCCCAATCTTGTTCCTAAAGAAGATAGTCCTATGCCGAAGGTAACTCAAATTTCAGACCTCAAAGTAAAAGGTTTCGTGAGGCCCACAAACCCTCTGATCATTGATCCTTCAGCACCAATCCTTTTTCAGATAGTCCCTCCTAAGGTGACTACTCATGATTTTCATCTCGTTAGGTGACTAGCTTGTTGAAATAATGTAACTGCAAAGAGTATTCTTATTATTATTCATATTTTATTTATAGGATCAATCCCCATTGTGGATTGATCATGTCGGATATTGTAATAGGACCAAATCCCCTTTTGCGGATTGGTCAACAGAGAATTATA
>SNQJ01S0016061.1:116481-128594 GCA_010110895.2 Picea sitchensis
CCCTAGAGGGTTTCCCAGGATAAATGTTGTGTCTCTTGTGAATGTCTATTTCTCAGTGATCTTGTTCTTATGTTGCTCTTATCTATTGAAATGCAAACAACTTTAATAATGGCATAAACATTAACATAACTATGGAGGCGAACAATGCTACTTCTACTGGGATTCCTCATACTCCCATACCAACCACGAGTGGAGGGAGCACCATGCATTCTCCCCCACCTTCCCCTAGAAGGAATAAATCTAGGCATACACCTACCACTTCTGGCAGTGGCACAATCTCTACCACGAATTCAACCACTTTTCATAATTCCACCATACAAAACATGTCTGGCGCTCCTTTCTCATATGGGATTCCAGGTTTTGACACAAACTTGACTTTAACCTACTCCACTTTACAAACTATTGGTTTGGGGGTAAGGATTTCTAATGCTCCCTTGAAAGGATCCCTTGGGGCCACCTTTTCCCCATACAATGAAGTCCCTTACGGTGGGGGTTATATTCCCCCTCTATCCCCCTCGATTGGAGGTGCTTTTTAGTAACCATATGGGCATAATGCCAGTTCCAACTTGTTTAGTGGAGAGATTAATGGGTCTCAGTCCTATATGACTCCAGTTGGGTCCATTCCTTTCTCTTTATTTTTTTCTTTCATAAATAATGGTTTCTCATCGTCCGCGTTTTCGTCAGGGGGAGACCCCCTTTTCAATCAACCCAACCCTATACAAGGCTTCGTTCCTTCATAGGAATGATGATAGGTGCCACTTCATCTCAAAGCCTTGGAAATCCATGACAAAGTTCTATACCTTTGCAAGGGATGTCGATCGGGGGAAACCCCTCCCACATTCAGTGGAACCCTGAGAAAGGATCAGTTCCAATGCCGAGGGGATCGACTAGGGGAAACCTCAACCAAGGTTTTTGGAATACCATGCAGGGAACAATCCCCACTCAAGGTATGTCATCAAACTATTCAAATACGTTGACGATGCAAACTAGTGCGCATGCCCCTTACACTGGCCAAGGAAACCCTGGTTCCTACTAGAACCCTGGTCATGAGGTAAACTTTTCCTCGCAACTTGGTGCCAGTCAAAATCCAAGCTCATATTTTCCTCTAACTCTACCACAACCCAAGTTATTGTTTTTGGAAAATATTCATTTTCCAGACTTGTCAATGTTGTTAAATGATCCTATCTTTCATGATCCATGTTGGCCTCCTATGCCAACTAAGTTTCCCTCTGACATACCAAAATTTGAAGGCAAGCCTAGCGAAGATCTAGGCGATCATGTTACAATGTTTCACTTTTGGTGCTCCTCCAACTCGCTGAATGATGAATCTTTTAAGTTGTGATTGTTCCAATGCACTCTCATAGGGCGTGTTGTGAAGTGGTATATTGAGCTTGACGACTCGAAATACTCTTACTTTAACAACCCGATGATGGTTTTCTTGAACCATTTCCAACTACCAATGAGATTCAATGCCGACAATGAGTTGCTGGCCAATTTTGAGCAAACTAAGCACGCCCATATCTCCAATCATATTCGAGAATGGCATCTCTAGAAGAGCTTGATTAAAGTAAAGGTCCCTCCTACATTTTTTCTCGAGTGGTTCCTCAAGTCTTTGGTACCTTGTATTTCCAAATACGTCGCAACTTCCAGAGTGTTTTTTGAGGAAGAGGCTATAATGAGGGCACGATAGATAGAATTGATTTATTCTCAATCCAGCATACTATACGAGATTCTTCCAGATGCACCGCGGTCAACCTTTGACCTAACCAAACCGAAGTACAAGCCTCATGACGATGGTATTGTATGCTCAACACAAATCAAGCACATAAATCAGTTGTCCAACCATTTGCAGCAGTTATCTCTACAATAGAGTGTGGCCAACTAGACTCCTAGTATGGCTGTCCCCGCAACCCAAATTTTGGAAGTACATAGTGTGCAGAAGAAAAACCCCAAAGGTAAACAATAACTTGAAGGGAAAAATAAAGGGCGGGAAAGAAGGGTAAGAGGGGTAATGATAAAAATGCTGCTAACAATGCTAGCGAGGTTAAAAATGAAAAGAAGAAGGTTAAGTTCCTGTGTAAGCATTGCATGATTGACCACCTGACTCATCAATGACCTCGGATGGAGGAATCCCATAAGCTTTTGGCGCAACAACAACCTGTTGTATTAACTAACCCTTTCCCTCAAGGGAAAAATTTGACACAAGCTTCTTCATCCACAAATGTGTCTGGGGGAAATTAGGGTGCCCCCACACTTAATGTTACCACTAGATCCGAAAATGTGTACATGATGAGGTTGGATGCTCATCTTCATACCTGGGCTCATGATTACAGAATGCCTGAATATACTAAGAAGGGAAAAAAAGGTTCCAACCCATTTCCTCCTCTTCACATTGAGAAGACAACGGGAGAAACAATGACTCACATTCCCAAGGGTGCGTTTAAGAAATATTCTCATAATCCAATTGCAAGGGCTGACCAGAAATACTCCATCATTGAAGATCTTGTGCAAACCCCTTGTGCAATGTCTTCTCTAGAAGTCATCCAAAGTTACCCCTCGTAGAGAAAAGCAGTATTGTCTGCCTTAGGTGTTGTTGAGCCAACTAACTCAGGATATATTGTTTTTGACACTTCCAATGTTAAACCTTGTTTTCCTTACCATGTTTCCTTCTAGATAATAGTGGTTTACGTTGTGAAATCATTGACAAAAAATATTTTTTGTACGGTGGTAGACGAGGGTGCATCAACTTGCGTTATGTCATTGGCGTGTTGGAATGTTATTGGTCAACCCAAGTTGTCTCTTTCTCCTACATTTCTAATTGCATTTGATGACCGTTCTTTTCAACCACATGGCATAATCCCCTCCTTCCCTGTGCAGTTGGAGGGAAAAATTATGTGCGTTGAGGTCGAAGTAGTCAACGCACCTCTCAAATACAACCTTTTGTTAGGATGAAGTTGGAATTACGCAATGAAAGTGGTTGTATCCTCCATTTTTCATGTATTATTCTTTCCTCATGAAGGTAGGATAGTAATCGTTGATTAATTGTATTTCTCTCATCCTGGCCCTTCATCGGGGGAATCTTCGGTCCCAATTATTGATAACCCGTAGCAGGGTACTGTCAACCTAGGTGTTGGATTGTTTCCATCTTTAATGGGAACTTTTGACTTTCCATAGCCTTAGAATGATTCCAAGTTGGTTTCGGCTATCCATGATTAGCCTAAGGTTGCGATTCTCCAAGTAGATTCGTTCCGAATGAATTATTTCAATGATCCATGGACTTTACCTTCCTCGTCGGCTTCAATGGAAGGGGTAGGGCATCCTAGCATGGCTATGCCCTTATCCACAACCGAGGTCATGTACAGTATTGTTCAGAAAACCTCGGCCAACTCTGATCCATCTCTCCCTCAAGAGATATATATGGTTTTAGAGCCTATTTGGGCTCAAAACTCTCTTACTTCGTACGATCCTTTGGATTTGGTCTTTCCTTCTAACGAGGAGATTTTAGAGGCAATGACTAGTCCTGACAGACCTTGGGAGGATCTCCATCATAGATCTTAGTTTTTACCTAATCTTACGAGAGTGGAAGCATGAGATTTTACTTCGACCATGAATGGATATGTCACTCTCCTTGCTAACCATTTGGCAATGCACAAAGTATATGATGAAGGAAACATGGTGAATATAGATGAGACGATTCCAATTGACATCTACAAAACCCCTGGCATTGTGGAAAACATCTTTATTGGAGCGGATTGTTCCCCCGAGGAGATTAAAGAGTATACTGACTTATTTAAATAATTTCGTGACATTTTTGCTTGGTCCTATGAGGAAATTCCAGGCATCGACCCTCGTATTGTTGAACACAAAATTCAAACTTATCCTGATGCTAACCCTATTCAGAAGAATATTCACCCAATCAACCCTATACAAGAAGCGACTATTAAAGTTGAGGTAGAGAAATTGATTAAGGCTGGTTTCATTTACCTTGTTCAATTAACGAAATGGGTGTCAAATCCTATTCCTGTCAACAAAAATTAAGGTACACTTAGTGTATGCATGGCGTTTCACAATTTGAAATAGGCATGCTCGAAAGATAACTTTCCTACTCCATTCATTGATCAGATTATTGATGAATGTGCAAGTTGTGAAGTTTTTTCCTTTATGGATGGTTTCTCAGGGTACAATCAAATTAATATCAAGCTTGAGGATCAACATAAGACTTCTTTTATTTGTCCTTGGGGTACCTTTTCATATAAGAAGATGCCTTTGGGCCTCAAAAATTTTGGAGCTACTTTTCAGCGGGCCATGTCGTTTACCTTTCATGACCTAAAACATATAGTCAAGGCATATCTTGATGATCTTGCATCACATTCTCGTAAGACGTCTAATCATCCCGCTCACCTTCGACTTATATTTGAGAGGTGTCGCTACTATCGGATTTGCTTGAATCCCAACAAGTGTCATTTTTTTGTTACATCGAGGTGTTTATTAGGATTTATTGTGTACAAAAAATGGATCATGGTTGATCCTCTCATGGTTGAGGCAATAGTTCATTTAGAGTGTCCAAGGGAAAGCTAACTTCTTAAGGTGATTCATTGCTAACTATGCCAAAATCACTAAGGTGTTCATGCGTCTGTTGAAGAAAGGGGTCCCATTCTTTTTGGATGAAGTGGCTCAACGCTCTTTTGAAGCGTTGAAAAGTGCAGTAATGTATTCCCCTCTACTCATCCCTCCTGATTACAACAAGGATTTCTTGTTATATTTAGCTACATCAGATTCTACAATCGGTATGGTCTTGGTTCCAGAGGATGACGTGCTCTAGGAACATGTTATCTACTACCTTAGTTGAGGCTTAGTCGGACTAGAACTCTACTATACTCATGTTGAGAAGTTGGATTTGGCAGTTTTCCATACTGTCCAAAGGTTTTGTCATTATATTCTGCTCTGTAAAACCACTTTCATGGCCGTCGTTAATCCTTTCCAGTATGTGTTGATAGGCGGGTCATCAGTGGGAAGATTAATCATTGGATTGTTATTCTTCAAGAATTTGATTTGGACTTTGTTTCAGTGAAGTCCGAGAAGTGTTTGGTATTTGCATAGTTAGTATTAGAACTTTCGATCGAGAGTGGCATAGATATTCCAGAAGATTCGTTGATAAACAATGATCTCTTTCTTATTGCATCTTTTGACCCCTAGTATGGAGATATATTTGTATACCTTTAGACTCTGAATTTCCCCCCTTTTGCTTCTCGTGATGTACGTCGATGGATATGCCATCAAGAATGAAATTATCTTATCATCAATTCTACTTTGTATCATCGAGGACTTGACTTCATTCTCTGTCATTGCCTGACTCATGAAGAAGCAGATCTTGTGCTAAATGATTTCCACACCAGAGCATGTGGCGGTCACTTCTCTAGGATGGATACCGCTCAGAAAATCCTTCATGTCGTATATTTATATCCCTCATTAATCAAATATTGTATATAAGGGGTTAATAAGTGTCATCCATGTCATATATTCTCTCGGAAGATGCAGGCACACCCTACTCCTATGTTTCATGTTATTGCGGTTGGTCCCTTCACTAAGTGGGGAATTGATTTCACTACATGCCACCCAGATTTTGCTAGGGGGCATCATTATATAATTGTGGTTATAGAATACTTCACCAAGTGGGTCGAAGCCATTCCAACTTTTAGAAACAATGGGGAAACAATGACACTCCTCGTTTTCAACCAAATCATTGTTAGGTTCGGTATACCGAAGGAGATTGTCACTGACCATGGAAGTCACTTCCAAAACAAGATAATGATAGAGTTAAATTCAAATCTAGGGTTCAAACAAGAACATTTGTCACCCTCTTATCCACAAGAGAATGGTTAGGTGGAGGCCATCAATAAGTCTCTTAAGACCATTCTTCAATGAACAATTAATTCAGCCAAGTCGAATTGGCATTTGACGTTGTACTCGACACTTTGGGCATACCTAACTTCCGTCAATACTGCTACATGATTCTCTCATTTCCAACTAGTTTATGGGATGGATACAATCTTTCCTATAGAGTTTCATGTTCCTTCTCTCAAGTTGGCAGTAGAACTACTTCACGACACAACTGCACTTGAAGAGCATCTCCTCTATCTCAAGCAGCTCAATGAACAAGATCGATAAACTGTCTTGCTAACGAGGCTCATAAACATCGCATCAAGTGTCAATACGATCAATCAGTTTGTCCAAGGGTCTTCTCCAAATGTGATCTTGTCTTGGTCTACGATAAAGATAAAGATCCCTTGGGGGCAAGCAAGTTTAAACCTATGTGGTTCATACCATTTATTATAAAGAAGGTTTTGGAAAAAGTTTCTTTTGAATTGGTTGATTTTGAAGGAAAAGTGTTTTCTGGGCCCAGAAATGGGATTTATTTAAATAAGTATTATGCTTATGTTGGTCTCCTAAGTGTGACTTCTTGTAAATAATGTATATATTTATACATATTTTTTAGTCTCTTTTTGTATTTTGGAGGTGTCGTTTATTGTGTCTCTGCATTGTGGCAAATGTCAAGTGAATTCGACGTTTATGAGGGGTTCATGGACGGTGCTAGTTGACACATTCAGAGGCTTTATTCTGCAGCTTGGGTGATCTTCACGCCCACTGGTCAGTTGGTATCTTCTAGAGGTGCTTGTCTAGGAGAAAAAACCAATAATGTTGTCGAGTATAGTGTTGTAATAGAATTTATACGTGATGGATTGTCACTTGGTATTTCTCACCTTTGGGTTCATTTAGATGCTCAACTAGTAGTGTCACAGTTAAATGGAGTATATCGTGTCACGATCCCACCTTGCACTGACGTTTCCTTGGGGTACACCTCTTGGAACGTTATTTTGATTATATTACATTAATATTCCTAGATGCTCTAATCAATTAAATGATACATTGGCAAATGATGTTTTAGATTGCCATCTTGTACACATATAAATATAAAAGCACACACATACACACACATGTAAATATACTTGTAAAAAATGTTTTTACTCCATAAGGAAAAATGATGTATATATATAACATGTCCAAAAATAATGTCATAGTACAAAATGTGTGCCATAAAGCCTCAAAAAGTGTCAAGTATACATCATTGGGCTTAAGCCCTCAATACATAAGAAAGATACAAAATGGTTCCCTCGACACACATAATGTCCAATAGTAATCTAAGCCCTAGGCAAGTTGTACCTAGTATAGTACACTACGATGTTGGCCAGACGCCGAAACAATTGGAGCCATGCCCTGGGTACTCCCACTACATCAGTCTGCATGGATGGTGGTAGATCCTCGATCTCTTCCATGGTAACATTACGGGTGAGGGATGTCATGTTCCTCTCTACCCGCCTCAGTACTCTCTCGGCCTCTGTTGATGATGGTCCTGCCTCTGCTGCAGCTCCTCCTGGATGTATCTTCTCTTGAGGATGGTGCCTTTTCTGAGGGAAGTATACTAGCCGCACTAGGCCTACATCTATACATAACATGTCTTTGAGTCAATATTGTGATGTTACAAAAAACATGTTTCCTTTTGCATTATAAAATAAATAAAATAAAAAAGTTAAAAATTAAAAAAATTGAGTATGTACCTATCTCTCCACATGTAGCACCAGGGGGCATGGGCATGTCTAGGTCTCTCAAGAAACTAATACCCACATATGGGTATTCCTCGATGCAGGGAATTTGGTGTTTCCACTAGTCAAATAACTTGTCATCATATGACTCATGTACCCCCCCCTCCTCCTTGATGTGGCATCAAAGAAGCCCATCTACACGGTGCTGGAAAGGAGGATATGTGTCCTTGCACATGCTCCCTCATGCTCATTCCTAACACTCTTTCAAAGAAGAATGGGCATAGTACTATCTCGAATCCAAATTTTCTCATCTACCTCAACTTACACTCTATCAGCTAGATTCTCATGTAATTGAGCATGGTAGTGCTCCAATCAAATATAATTGGCTACATGCATTGCACTACACAATGCATTTGAGCTCGAGAGGACTGATGTAGAGCAGTGGATCCCATAATCCACCCAATCATGTATAGTACCACTCTCAAGCTCATATTTTCGATCTTTTGTATCTGAACTTGAGAGCCTACCTTCTCTGTATTGACCCCATAATACATATCAATATAATGGAATATGTTATATGTCCCTAGAGGGAAAATATCCAAGTTCACCGGTTCACCCTTCCTATAGAGATCGGTCAATAAGTAGATGTCTTCAGTGGTTGGTGCCAATGATTGGCCTTCTAGCATAAAGGCCTCTGCATTTGGATTTCAATACTCTACCAGGTGGTTCAATAGTCTTGGTTGAGCTCTCATAAGGAAACAACGAAAGAATTTCCACAATCCAAATTTTTTCAGCACAACCATAGCTCTGGGTTTTCCTTGACCATTTGGTCTACCTCGTCATGTGCTCTCTCCATCCAACACACATACATCCTGAGTCATGCAACCATTTTGGGAGTTAGTGTTTCTTTTTCTCAATTTTTGAGCATGTACACACCCTCTTTTTATGACATTCGCGTATGTACACTTGTTGAGAGTGTCTCATCCTGCGTACATACATGCCTTGACTGTGAAAATCACGTGTACATGCACATTCGTGAAGAATTTTTGAGCGCGCAGCCCCCAAATCCTTCTAAAAATATAAAACAGTGAATGGATTTGCAAGGGAAGGAGTACTTACTTGGCCCAAGAATGAGTCGATTTCGTCCATTGATGCTCTCTAAATGTCCAATTGAAGAAGGAAGGTTTTTTCCATTTTGGGGAATTTTCAAAGTGAAATGGTGAAAATGACCCCTTTCACCTCTATTATAAACTTTTTGACCTTATTTTCACCTGGCTTTTTCTCCGAACTCTTCCCTTTTTTTTTTTCCTGGTGGATGTTTTGGTTCTTCTTGCTGATATTTTGGTCGTTTAAACATCTTATATACTTTGGTTTTGGTATTTTTATTGCATGGGTACTACTTATATAATTCTATGAATAATTTATGATTTCACCATTTGCATGTAGGATAGGTTCACACCACCTTACATTTTGCATTCTATCGACGATTTCCACTTTTCTATAGGGCCGATCCCACCGAAGTGCGACATAGAACCTTCTATGTTGTTTTATAAGTGTCATAATTAAGTGGTAGAGCCTTCCTCTCCATGGATTCCCTAGGGAGATCCTTGTATTGCATTTTGACGTCCATGTTGTGAGTCTCTTGTAGGCTTGGGAGTCCTTCTTAGCCCCATCACGACTGCGGTTGTAAGCCTAATTTCTCTTCTCAAATTATTTTTCTGACTTCAACCCATGGGATTCCCCTAGAACATGGTTTGTCTTCTTTCAGTCTCACTTAAACTATGAAAGTGGCATCTGATGAGAGATTATTTATCCTTTTTGGCCTCACTTAGATTACATATGAAAAGGAGCCCCCTTTGAGTCCCCTTTAAGCTCTTTTCAGACTCCCTAAAATTGAAAATATTGTCAAGCGATCTTGTTGCCCTTCATATTCATCAAACTGGAATTTGAAGGCATGTAAATCCAATGATAGTTTACCCCTTTTTCGGTCCAGATGGCTAATTGATGAAAAAGGTATGCCCTAGGAGCTACGGTTTGCTAGGAGAGTTCTCTCAGGTATATGTTTACCCCTTTTTCGGGCCTAAGGGACTAAATTTACGAAAAAGGGCCATTCTCCTTGGTTTTGGTTTATCTCTTTTTTGGGCCTTGGAGATTATTTACAAAAAAGACACCCCCTGGAGTCTCCTTTAAGCCCTTTTCAAACTCCCTAAATAGGAAAAAAACATCAAGTGACCTTATTTATTTCACATTCGTTAATAGGTCCAAAAATAAAATCTATTTGGTCGAAGTTTAACCCTTTTTTTGGCCAATAGTTTAACTAGGAAAAATGAATAACTCGGGGGATACATCCCACTGACCAAGTTTTCTAAAGTATTAGTTTATCCCTTTTTCGGGCCCGGGGAACTAAATTTATGAAAAAGGAACTATAGTTCTCCTTGGTATAAGTTTAAACATTTTTTGGACCTCAGAAACTCAACTTACAAAAAAGTTGCACCTTGGGAGATTGGTCTCACCGAGAGAGTATTCCCGAGTATTGTTTTATCCTTTTTCGGGCTTGGGGATCTAACTGTATGAAAAATAACACTTTGGAGTCTTCTTTTAGTGTTTTTCAGACTCTCTAAAAGTGAAAAACCACTGAGCTTACCTTCTCTAGGCTTGTAAAACTTTACATTGAAGGAATCTCGTTGTCATTTCATAATCACATTGCATGTCTCATTCTTGCGTCTTTGGCCTAATGTCAAATCCATTTTTCTATTATTGAACCTTTATATCATTCCTTAGGTGCAAGCCTTGAAGCATTTTTTCCTTCGTGATCTGACACCTTGACCCATGGAGGAATTTTCCCAAGTGTTTTTATCCTGCACATGTCTCTGTGCACTGAGAATAGGTATGTTCCATGCGCTTGGGACTAGTTTGATTGCTTGAGAAACTCATTCTTCCTTTGTAACATAACATTCTTTTATTCTTTTTCAATCTCGTTAAATATGTGAAAAAGAAAAAAAAATCAAATATTCCAAAAAGAGGGGATGGAGAAACATTTTCTTTTACTAGAAGCAATCTAATCACCCTTGGACAAATCACATCCTTCATTTTGTTATGCAAGCATTGGGATTTTGTATGACCTTAGGAAGTCATTCTAGTTACATAGAACTATGTCCTCCTCCATTTGGTTACTCTTCCAAACATATGGAGAGTTTGTGGTGCCTCATGTGCCACAGACTTATGTCAATAACATGCTTCCTGAGTCTTTTCATATATCATTCTCTTGTCCAAGGGAAAGTATTATAACTTGATTTAGACATTCTGCGATAAGTCTCTTTCCCTTCGAGAGTCGGCCATCTCGATATTCTTGTCAAGTTCACATTCAGAATCAATGAAGTTCGGTGCCTAATGATCGATATCCTCTAGTCTTTTCATGATGGTTTTTAGAAGATCTCAGAGGAGTCTTACACTTGTATTATACTCCTACCTGAGTTTTGAAGATCTTGAAGCTATTTCTCGAGTTATGAAGTTATCATCTCCAGCTACAGGCATTAATGCCTTTCGAAGATCCATATGTAATAGTATTTATATATATTCTGATGATTTTGAGATGTATATCCGATGTCTATTCTTTGTGGATACATTCTTTATTGGCATACACATTGGTCATGTAGCCATGATTACTATATATGACATGGATCTGCAGTGTACTTTATTGGAAGCCTTGCTTAGTTTGTCCCGAGCATGGGTATGCTCTCAAAGGTGATTATTATTATATTGCAGATGACACGCTCGCAGATACTTGTCTGGGCTCACTCAATTCCAGTTCTTTCCCACTTCATTAAATATGTTGTAATGTATTTCGACCATCAGTTTCTCTTCTCACCTCACACATTAGAGGGCATCTATTACAGCTAAAAATGCCACTCCAATGCATTTATGATGTTGGCCTACTCATTCACACATATGCCAACGATTTTTGCTGGAATTCCTCTTAAAAAACACATTTTTGTATGGTGTATGTGCCCTGATACATATGCAAAGTGTATACATATGCTAGTTGCATACCTGAAAGTCCACGTACATACGCTAGATGCATGCCTAAAAGCTCATGTGTACTCTAAAAAATTGCAAAAAAATAATAAATTTTGTGCTTTCTGATGGAGTTTACATGTTATTTTAGGTTGCACAACCATTTTACCTCCTGTATCCCTTCTGACAATCGAATAACCATCATTTCTCCATATAAAAAGGGCCCTAGGGGGGGTCATTTGGACATATGAAAAGGATGCAAGTGAACTCTGCCAAAATTTCTCCCTTGTATTCCATGTCTTTTTACACCCTGCTCTGAGTTTCATCCTCAACATTCCCTACCATTCATCCTCCTTATATGATCCATCCCTTTTCCCTATATTGGCATGTTGGTTGTGAGGATAGCATATTGGGAATAGTGCACTTGGAGTCAAAATAGAGGAACCCAGACGAGGTTTTTTGGACATACCGACTACACTGAGAAGGGGGGGGGGGGGG
>SNQJ01S0016061.1:128633-156302 GCA_010110895.2 Picea sitchensis
GGGTGAACAGTGTAGGGTTCTTTTCCCAAAACTTCCCTCTAACAGAAAACTCATTAGTTAGCACTCACCATTAACTCATTGCTTAATGTTTTCATTTATAACTAGTTAAATGTGGACATATATCAACAATATATCATCAACAAATCATCACCACAAGGAACACAAAGAACACAAGATGTATGCACAATTTCTATTTTATTACAGACTACAATCCTTGGGTTTATTAGTAATGCAGGAGCATCATCTCACGTCAGCCAACCAGCTAGCTAGCCACATCAAGCGCATGCATTCAATTGTTGAAGAGAGGCATAGCTCTCGTTTTTTATTCGAATGAATGTAATTAAATGTTTAGGATGTTAAACCGTGAAGCCGTGCCTTTACGCATTCTGTAGATAAGAAGGCCTTTAATGTTTTGTAAGGCTGCAATCTAGATCCAATCTGTGGACTAGACAACCATTGAATGTAATTGAATAGAGTAGTTGAGGTTTGGAGGGAAGAGCTCGAAGAGCCCCCTCAGGTAAAAAGATCTTTTGGGATCTCATTTTCGAATAGTTAGTAGAATGATTGAGCTAGAGTGAGATAGAGAAGGAGCCGAGACCTTGTTATGGGTTGTGTTCAGGAACACCTTTGTAAAGAAGCATTTATATTAATACAAAGTAGAAGCAATTTTCCTACATATATTTCCTGTGTTTGAATGAATGTCTTTTGAGTGTTCATGTTTACGCTGTGTTCTTTATGCTATAGATGTATGTTAAGCATTTGTAGGGGTTTTGTTTGATTTCAAGTTTGAGAATTTCTTTGAGGTTTCATGCCAGGAGGGTGTGACAAAGTGTTGCGGACTCTGAATACCAGTGCACTAAAGCACTTCTGAATTCTGCGGGTTCAGACAGAGACGTGCCAGGTGGGCATAGAAGCTGAAAGCAACAACTCGGGAGAAAGACCTGTGAGGTTGCTGAACACCTCAGGAGGCAAGGTTGTGGAGAAGAACATAGTTGCAGACAAAAACTCTTCTTGACTTCTGTAAAGCTTTGCCATGAGGGCATCGAGCCAGTGCAAGGAGTGCATAGAAGGAGGACTCGGTTGTGAGTTCATTAGAAGTTAGAATCACTAAGGATTCTGAGAGCTCTGCCAAGTGGGCATTGAGCAGGTGTAAGGGTGCACAGAAGGGGACAGAACTACTGGATTTCCTGTAAGAAGATACTCTGCCAGGTGGGTATTGAGTAGGTGTGTAGATAGGCACAGGAGAAAAGAACTCGTTGAGTTCTATAATTTGAAGAAGAGTCCAAGAAGAGGGATCTTCACAGGGTTGCTGAACACCCTGAAACACTCAGCAAGAGGTTGCTTGAGCTGAGGGATAACCAGGAGGGCATCCAAATTCTCCATCTGCAGAAGAAGAAGAAGGACTGAGTTCCTTAGAAGTCTGGGCGAGGATAAAGCTCAGGACGGATAACGCTTTATGTGCGCAGAGACCCTGTAGGGGCACAGGAGTCAAAGAATCCCTTGAGGATTTGAAGGATAAGCACAAGAGGAGTAGTGCTTTCAGTGCACAGAGCCATAGCTGCAAGGGGCAAAGAGGTCGAAGAACTCTTTGGAGGAGTTCAGAGTCTATAAAGCTCAGGAGAGACAACGTTTTTATACGCATGGGCGAGGCTCAAAGTCGCAGAGCTCGCAGAAGGGATAGAACAAAGGTTGAGGCCTTTAGTCCTGGAAAAATCTTCCAAGTCTGAGAAGAAAGCATAGAAGCTAGGGAGGAGACACAACAACCGTCAGATTAGACTGAGAAAAAATATCTGGACCATTAGTTTTCCACGGCCAGGGAGTAGCAGAGCAAGTGCATAGAAGGGACGGATTTGAACCATCGGATCTTGATCCCAGTACCCATCAGTCGTTGGATCTGACAGGACTTGCGAGGGAGTCAAACCCTCATATAGTAGAGCAGAGGAGATGGAAGTCCCAAAAGGCATTGGCACATCGGGATATCGACATTCGGGATATCAGGGGTCCTGATGATGAGAGGTCGGGACATTACAAGTCTCAAAATAGTGAAAGAATCGCAGTCATCGATTTGAGGAAGGGCGCGTGTTGCATGATCGTCCAGTTAGGAGATCTGGGCACCAGGACTCATAGAGGTGAGCGCTTTTTGACTTCGCATCTGGTTAAGTCCCGAGATCTGATCGGACCATCTATCTATTTGGGACACGTGGCAGAGATCAAGGAATCCACTGTGATTTCGGTCATTGGGGATTCGGGAGGACAGAAGAGTTTTGTATCCAGATTCGCGATACCGCAAAGTCTGAAACCCCGACAAGGCGGAAGGTTTCGTTGCGGGGCCAGCTGACGTCACTTTGGGAAATCGAGAATCGAAACTTTGGGAGTTCTGAGGACAAGGCGTCGAAGTATTTCGGTGTTTTAAAACCCGAAATAAAGAAAGGAGGAGAGAAGGCTGGGACAAGCTCCATATCGGCATTTCACGTATCGGCATTTTCGGGGTCTAGAGGACAAGAGGTCGAGTGCTTGGGTTGCGAAACCCTGAAATAAGGTCAGGGTCATACGTGAAGTGGTCGTGTGAGCCAAGACTTAGCCCTGAGGGCTAGTTGCCGATAGAGGTGTTTCGGCATATCGGAAAATCGGTGATCAGGAGGTCAAGAGGACAGAGGATTCCTGTCGTCGGGAATTAAGAAATCCCAAAACCCAAAATTATATTTTTCCTGTTGAGGAAAGGACAGCGTTCGGAGTGTAGAGGACTGAGACAGTAAAAAGAAGGACCCATGGATCTGATTTTTGACACTGATTTTAGCATGGATTCAGAAGAGCTGCTCCGGCTCACTTGGTGATTGAACGATCCTATGAGCAGACGTAGAGTTTGTTTGCGTCTTGCATCAAGTTTGTATTAGAGCCTTGTCTCTGTTTGTATATTTTAGATAGAAGGGGAAAGAGAAGAAGAGCACTTTGGTACACACGTCAGTGTTGGTATCAGAGGCTTGATTCTTTCTTGTAGATTTCAGGCAAGGGAAGCGAGGAGACGAAAAAGGAAAACAAAATACCTGTTGTAGAGTGATAGCATATTTTTCCAGGAAGACAGGGTTGTTGAAGACTCTGTGGTGATTGTTCGCAGGTAGGCAACAATCGAGAAGACAGTCTGCAGAACTGTAGGAAGAGGCTGAAGCACTTAGATTTGCAGGAGTGACAACAGATTTTCTAGGAGGGCAGAGAGATAGCCACATGGCTATTGAAGGCCATAGGTATACTGGAAGGAAGAACCAGGAGCTGGTGAGTAAAGGAGACATAGATGAAGAGCTCATTGATATAAGGAAAGAAATAGAAAAGCTTGCATTGCGGATGCAGCAGAACGCGAGGATGGATGAACTTGCATTGGATATACAGTAGAAAGCCAAGTCGAGATGGGTATATGAATGGCCCATGAGGAAGCCGAAGGTAAAATGGCCAGTCAAGGAGTTGATGGCTAGAAGACAGTGTAGGCTATTAAGAGGATGGTTGAGGCATGATGAAAACCTCGACGGACCTAAGGAAATGGTTCAGATATGTGAACCAGAGACTGGAATTTTTTTTGATGCTGAGGATGAATTGGGATCAGCTGAAGATCTCAAGCACTGCCAGGAGGGCAGAGAAGAAATCCCATATTTCCAGGTGGGGAAGGGAACAGAGATGGGATCATTTGATCTCATAGACTGCCAAGAGGGTAGCAGGAAAATCCCATATTGCCAGGTGGGCAGGGATGAGCAGAAGAGACTATCTGAGGGTCTCACAAACTTAGAGGTGAGTTTGGATCAGCAAATGTAGCTGACAGAAGAGGAAAACCAGAATAGCATTCTGATGATTGGGGGAATTGAAATATTCCTACCATTTTCCCAGGGAAAGGTGGAAGTCTGCATTGCGGATATTGAGGCGGCAACAACAGAAGCAGAAAGATAGCTAGCCGTGACTTTCAAGGAAGCATTGGAGTAGGTATTGGAGACTGCCCAAATAGAGAAGAGGGAGATGATGAGCATTCTGAGGAATGGCTCACTACATTCAGCCAGGAAGCTGAGCGGACTGCAACATGGGAGTTTTCAGAAGAAGAAGAAAAAGAAGCAGACAACATTAGTTTGGTTGATATGTATGAGCAGATTGAAGCCCTGGAGAGAAGGGTGAGGGTGCAGGGCATGCACATCCAACAGGAAAAGTTGGAAGAAGCATAATAAGAAGGCATGGGAGATCATGATGATCTACCCAATTTCAAGCAAATTTTTCAGCTGAGGAGACTGAATGAGCAGAGCCAGCCATGGGAGAAACTAGATGAAGTGATCGAGGAGATTCAAGAGCTGATGATTAGGCTGGTAAGGACTGCCAGCGAGGAGAAGCTGAGCAGAAAAGAAGTAGCAATAGCAGCAGCAGCGCAGAAGCAACAACAACAACAAGGGAATGGAGCGAAGAGAGAGCTCCAGACATTTGTTTGGGATCCAGGAGGATTTCCCCAGCTGAGAGGGGAAGATCATGAGTCATGAATTTTGTAGCTGAGGAGTATGATCCAGGAGAATCATCTGACGTCAGCCAGCCAATTAGCGACCCACGTCAAGCGCATGCATTCAATTGCTGAAGAGAGGTGCAACCCTCATTTTTTATTCGAATGAATGTAATTAAATGTTTAGGTTGTTGATTCATGAAGCCGTGCCTTTACATAGGCTATAGATAAGAAGGCCTTTAATGTTTTGTAAGGCTGCAATCTAGATCCAATCTGCGGACTAGACAACCATTGAATGTAATTGAATAGAGTAGTTGAGGTTTGGAGGGAAGAGCTCGAAGAGCCCCCTCAGGTAAAAAGATCTTTTGGGATCTCATTTTGGAATAGTTAGTAGAATGATTGAGCTAGCATGAGATAGAGAAGGAGCCGAGACCTTGTTATAGGTCATGCTCAGGAACACCTTTGTAAACAAGCATTTATATTAATACAAACCAGAAGCAGTTTTCCTGCATATATTTCCTGTGTTTGAATGAATGTCTTTTGAGTGTTCATGTTTACGCTGTGTTCTTATTCTCTAGATGTATGTTAGGAATTTGCAGGGGTTTTGTTTGATTTTAGGTTTGAGAAGGTCTTTGAGGTTTCATGCCAGGAGGGCGTGACAGAGTGTTGTAGACTCTGAATACCAGTGCATTGAAGCACTTCTGAATTCTGCGGGTTCAGATAGAGACGTGCTAGGTGGGCACATAAGCTGAAAGAAACAACTCGGGAGAAAGACCTGTGAGCTTGCTGAACACCTCAGGAGGCAAGGCTGTGGAGAAGAACACAGTTGCAGATAGAAACTCTTCTTGATTTTTGTAAAGCTCTGCCAAGAGGGCATCGAGCCAGTGCAAGGAGTGCATAGAAGGAGGAATCGGTTGTGAGTTCATTAGAAGTTAGAATCACTAAGGATTCTGAGAGCTCTACCAAGTGGGCATTGAGCATATGCATAGTGATGCATTGAGAAGAAATCTGTTGTGAGTTCAGACAAAACCAGAATCACTAAGGATTCTGAGAGCTCTTCCAAGTGGGCATTGAGCAGGTGTAAGGGTGCATAGAAGGGGACAAAACTATTGGATGTCCTATAAGAAGATACTCTACTAGGTGGGCATTGAGTAGGTGTGTAGATAGGCACAGGAGAAAATAACTTGTTGAGTTCTATAATTTGAAGAAGAGTCCAAGAAGAGGGATCTTCGCAGGGTTGTTGAACACCCTGAAACACTCAACAAGAGGTTGCTTGAGCTGAGGGATAGCCAGGAGGGCATCCAAATTCTCCATCTGCAGGAGAAGAAGAAGGACTGAGTTCCTTAGAAGTCCGGGCAGGGATAAAGCTAAGGATGGATAGTGCTTTATGTGCACAGAGACCTTGTAGGGGCATAGGAGTCAAAGAATCCCTTGAGGATTCAAAGGATAAGCTCAGGAGGAGTAGTGCTTTCAGTGCACGGAGCCATAGCTGCAAGGGGTACAGAGGTCGAAGAACTCTTTGGAGGAGTTTAGAGTCTATAAAGCTCAGGAGAGACAACGTTTTTATATGCGCGGGCGAGGCTCAAAGTCGCAAATCTCGCAGAAGGGATAGAACAAAGGTCGAGGCCTTTAGTCCTAGAAAAATCTTCCAAGTCTGAGAAGAAAGCACAGAAGCTTGGGAGGAGACATAGCAGCCATGAGATTAGACTGAGAAAAAAGATCTGGACCATTGGTTTTCCATGGCCAGGGAGCAGCAGAGCAATCACATAGAAGGGACAGATTTGAACCGTCGGATCTTGATCCCAGTACCCGTCAGTTGTTGGATTTGACAGGACTTGCGAGGGAGTTAAACCCTCATATAGTAGAGCAAAGGAGACGGGAGTCCTGAAAGGAATTGGCACATCGGTATATTGGCGTTCGAGATATTGGGGGTCCTGACGACGAGAGGTCGAGAGATTACAAGTCCTGAAATAGTGAAAGAATCACAGCCGTTGATTTGAGGAAGGACGCGTGTCATGCGATCGTCCATTTAGGAGATCCAGGAACCGAGACTCACAGAGGTGAGCACTTTTTGACTTTGCATCTGGAGAAGTACCGAGATCTAATCCAGACCATCCATCCATTTGGGACACATGGCGGAGATCAAGGAATCCACCAGGATTTTGGTCACCGGGGATTTGGGAGGACAAAAGAGTTTTGTATCCAGATTTGCGATACCACAAAGTCTGAAACCCTGACAAGGCGGAAGGTTCCATTGCGGGGCCAGCTGACGTCACTTCAAGAAATCGAGAATCAGAACTTCGGGAGTTCTGAGGACAAGGCGTCGAAGTATTTCGATGTTTTAAAACCCGAAATAGCGAAAGGAGGAGAGAAGGCCGGGACAAGCGCCATATCAGCATTTCGCGTATCGACATTTTGGGGGTCTAGAGGATAAGAGGTCGAGCGCTTGGGTTGCGAAACCCTGAAATAAGGTCAGGGTCATATGTGAAGTGGTTGTGTGAGCCAAGACTTAGCCTTGAGGGCTAGTCACCGATAGAGGTGTTTCGGCATATCGAAAAATCGATGATCGGGAGGTCAAGAGGACAGAGGATTCCTATTGTCGGGAATTAAGAAATCCCGAAACCCGAAATTATGTTTTTCTTGTTGAGGAAAGGACAGCGGTCGGAGTGCAGAGGACCGAGAGGGTAAAAAGAAGGACCTATGGATCCGATTTTTGATGTTGATTCTAGCAGGGAGTCAGAAGAGCCGCTCCGACTCACTTGGTGATTGAACAATCCTATGAGCGGATGTAGAGTGCCTCTGCATCTTGCATCAATTAGCAACAACTAAATAGAGTAAAACTCTACAAGAGCACCAACTCTATAATGAAAGACACGGCTTACATCCTCAGCACCAACTGAGATGAGGCAAAAATCCTCATTAGATATCAATTTGTCACAGGTATGCGACCTGTCAGTAGCGCAACACGCATATGTATGTGCCCTACCAGTAGTACGACCTACGTATGTACGCACCCAGTCTATACGACAACCTATGTATCACTTCTGAGAAATTAGGGTTTTCTTTTCATCACTCACTCAGATCCTCTTCAACCTTCAATCACATTCTCATCTGTCTCTCACTATCCAATCTAACCCATTACCAATCACAATACATCCAAGCTATCCAACAACTCTCTCATGCTCCACAACCATACAACATGAATTCTACTCAATCATGTATAAGCAACCAACATACTATAGAAATCACATCAGTACTGAATCATAAGAGTGTTTCTCACTCCATCAACCAACACAAACCAAATCACAACAACCATACCAAGAATGCCTTAAGAATTCACCACACAACAAGCAAGAGTATCCATCAAGAAAACAATGCAACCATGCCATAGTTTCTATAGAAGATCTGAGCCCATAGAATGCAGATCTGGAACCTGCTTCATCATTCAGGATCCTGTCATCAACTCAACCACAAGTCTTCATGACTTCATCCACTGTACACGCCCTGTCCTCATTTATCCCGCATATGTATGCCCCCTAACCCACTGTAGCCCGCGTATACCTCAGAAACTAAGGTTTTTGAACTTCCGAGACTTTTGTCGTCATGATCTCAGACTTGCCGAAACTTTGATGTGTCCATGAGATCCTCCAGATATTCTCTCTCTCGGAATAGATATTCAATCATGCTCAATAGATACACAAGATATCCTCACCAAAATGTTCTCCAAAATGTTCATTTCACAAAAGACTCTTGCCTCTTATTTATATGCTCGAAGTAGCTTCCACTTCTAGATCACTTAACCCATTTCTAGGTCATTTAACCTATTTTCCTGATTTTAGGGTTAACCACTTTCCATAATTATAAAGTTCTCCATTAATTTATTAAAATAATCCTCCTTGACTTTGTCACTTTACTTTATCATTTAAATAATGATTTCTTCTTTTCAAGCACTTTGACTTCTTTGACCTTTTGGGGCTTCAAGCCATCATATGGGGGTCCTTCAACTTCGTAAGGCCATAACTCTCAAACCATGAGGAGTTATGTGACATTCCACATACCACCAGAAATGGCATGACAAGCAATATCCATCTAGGATAGTTTCACCAACAATTTCACTGATCTTCATCTCATTATTCCACATACAAGCATGGGTTCTCCAACCATACTTCTAGGATAACTCAACCATAAAGTGTATTCTCGTGAGGGCTTTCACCATAAGGGGACCACTTTGGAGTTCATCCATTTGTACTCCTCATCAATCATGATAAGAAAATAATGATTCATCTTTACTATGCATCATATATCAAAGAAACCATATCATCATCTATGCATTATGTATTAATGACTACTCATTGATCCATCTTCATTTAGCACAATACATATTCATCAAGACATTTTTCATCAATCAATCAATCACTTGACATCAATCAATCACTTGACATCAATCAATTATTTGACTTCAATCCTTTGACATCAATCAATCAAACCATTGGTATCAATGACAACATGATCCAACAATCTCCCCCTTTGGCATTGATGACAATACCAACATTGATGTCAACACCAATCATTGATGTCAACACCAATAATTGATGTCAACATGTAGACAAGGAATTTCTCTACATCAATGTGACTATCTCTCCACATCAATAATCATCAATCACATCAATGTGACTATCTCTCCCCCTTTGACATCAATGGCAAAGGGTCATTCTCCTCTTGGGGCTGCTCCCCCTTCTTGAACTCTCCTTGGGGATGCTCCCCTTGCTTGAATGCCTTTGATATTCCTCTGAATAATCTCTCCCTTTTGAACAAGGGATGTCAATCTGATGATACATCGCTCATGCTCCCCCTATGACCATTGCTCCCCCTGGAATTATGCCTATGTTCTCTTTCTTCAAATATAGGATTATTTTCTAGGTATGCATTTGATAAATATCTCCTCCTAGAATCATGGGAATAAGAATGACTCCCCCTATGGGTATGTCTCCCCCTATCTTCAACCAGATCATAGATAAACTGCTCTCTCTATGATGATCCTTGGACCCATCCATGCATCAAATTTGTGCCATACCATACATTATGAAGGAAATGATATGTCAGCAATGAAATAGAGAACCATGAACAAAACATCAACCAAGTAAATCATGTACCAAAATGTGCCCACCATGCACAACACCCATGTGCACCAACCATGTACATCAACACCATACAATGTGCCATAATATATCATCAATGGTGTGAATCAACCATATGCCTTTACAAACATGCCAACCATGTGCCACAACCAAGTGTCATATCACCAAGGATATGCCTCTACCATGAATCAAGTGCCACAACCATCAAATGTCTCATGTACATAAGTATATTCTAATCAAGTAATACCAATGGTGTACTTTTAGCCTAGTACCAAACATATACCATCCATGAGTGTGCCATCATGAACAAAACATGCATCACCACTTGTACCAAGAAATTACATCAACCAAGCACCAATACCACACCAAGATCAAGATGTGTCCTCATACATGTATGCAAAAACCACCATAAAACATGTGCCAATCAGACTGCTAGTAGGTGCCTCCACCAATGTACTAGAAGTGTATCAATCATGAATCACCTATAGATCAAGCTATGACTCATCAATGATCTACAACATGATCACCTCATCAACTCACCAACTACATGCCCCAATATGTGGTCCAACCATATACCAAATGCATGCACCATGATATCCAACAAATGTTCCTCCAATAATACATCATAGGATATATCAATGAAACTCAAATATGCACCAGTCATGTACCCCAATAGATCAGCCTCAATCCTCCATTCACTACAACAAATACTAAGCATCCAACCATACATGTACTAGTAGTATGCTTCAAATAGATCAATGACATCCCTAGATATCATCATCATGATATATCTCATAACCAAAGTGCCATAACTTCACTGTCATAACCAACATTGTGCTTCAACAAAAAATGCCTCAATCCATACTCATGGGTTAGTGCCATGCAACCAAGATATCCTTTCATTTTATATCATCACGAAGAATAATCCAATATGTAATCATGAAAACCTACAACAAACAATGTCAGAACCTGCAACAAACTAAGTCAAACCCTGCAACACAGAGTTATACCATCACATCAAGATACAACCCATGTGCATAACCTTTTTCCCAAGGCTTTACCACATATACGTGGCCTGCTGCACAGATAGCTCGTGTATGTACATGACCTATTCAATGTCAGCCCGTGTATGTATGCAATTGTTACCACTGTCACCCGCGTATGCTTCAGTAGATGACACACTTGAGCCTCCCTTAAGGATTCCATTCTGCTCTAGTTGTTCAGTATTCTTTACCCACTTCTAAAGGTGTCCATGATTGTTTGAACTTGAGCTCTGAGCTTCAATATTTGCAAAAATGTCTTCCTTCCTTAATTGAATCCTTCTTCTAGTCATGCCATATGAAGTCCTCATCATGGAATTTCTTCTTGTGTTCCAACGGTCTTGGGATTTGTGACCAAATCCACTACAACTGTAGTATATCATACTGTGACAGTGAACAACAATGTGTCCTACTTGATCACATCTCCAACGCCTTATGGTGTTATGAAATCTTCCATTATCTCTCCTTGCATAAGATCTGCATTCCAAATATTTGTGACCATATTCATTGCCTGAATACCATTGACCATGAAAAACACTTTCATACCTTTTCTTTGGTGTCCATCCCGTTTGAGGTGTAAATATGGCTTCTTGATTTCTTCCTTGCTTTGTTCTATTCTTTCCTTGTGTTTATGGTTTTCTTGCAACATTTTATTCATCCTTTGAGAGTGGGGGACTTACCTCATGCTTCTTTGAGGTGCTTGCTTCAGCATGTGTAGCTTCTTTGTTGTATCCAAGACCTGATTTATCGTTTGGTGATCTTTGACTTTCCAAGATCTCATTCAAGATTTTTGAGCTATTCAAGAATTTGTTTGAATTCTCTACTTTCTTTCTAAGATCAACAACTTCAGCTTATAACTTATGACACGACTCTTCCTTTTCATTTATTTGATCTTTCAATAGTTCTTCTATCCTTTTGGATTCCTTAATTTGAGTCTTGAGATGGACAATAATTTCAAGACTTTTTCTAATCTCATCATCTACCTTCTTATCTTCCTTTTCATTCTTAATTCTTTTGATCTCTTATTCCTTTTCTTATAATTGAGTCTTTTTACTCTCTTCTTATTCCTTGAGCATTTCTTTTAACTTCAAGATGTGTCTTTGACTCTTTTTAAGAAACTTTTTAGTGTTATCGGAAAGATAACTATGCTCTATATAGTAGTGATCATATTTGTATTCATATATACCCCACTCAACTTTCTTTTGAAGTTCTAATAGTTCTTCTTATATTCTTTCCATGGGATAACTACCATCAAGCTTTACACAAACTATTTCTATATCTTCTTCTTCACTTATATAAAAATATTCAACATCATCACATTTTGAAGTATTTCAATCAGGGGTTTTTGAGGATTCTTTACCTTCATTTGAAATGTCTTCAAGATATTCCTTTTTTCTAACATCATCACATGGTTCTTTTCCTTCATTAGAATTGTCTTCAAGATCTACCTCAACATCATCACATAGTTCTTTTCTTTCATTGGAATTGTCTTCAAGATGTCCCTCAACATCATCACATGATTATTTTCCTTCATTGGATTTTTTTTCAAGATCATCACATTTAGAAATAATGCAATCAAGAGTTTTTGGATATTCTTTACCTTTAATGATCTTGATGGAGTGTTGTTCAAGGTCTTCCTTCTTGCTTTGATATTGTTGATATTATGGTAGATGTGGGAGGTATTTACCTCCACATGTAAACCTGACAAGAATAGAATACTTCGGGAAGCAAGAAGAAACCCTAATGAGTTCACTAATAACCCTTGAATACTTGTCGGCTCAAGAAGATAATTTGTATTAGGTTATTAGCCTCCAACAGAAGAAGCCGACTAGAAGAAATAATATATACTAAACAGACAGATACCCAGAATGAGAAGTCATCCTAGGAAGTTACCTAGAATTACTATAAATACAGGGGGCCAGTCTTCATTTTGGTAGGCAGTCTCAGAATTGCAGAGAAACACTTGTGCGCACTACAGTGCCCAGTCTTGTGCACAGGTTTGAGGAGAGCTGCCATTGCAGATGTTGCAGCTAGCAGATCACGTTTGGCTTGGACTATCTCTTGGCTAGGGTTTGGACTATCTGATTAGATCTTGTTGGTGCACTATCCTTGGGGAAATGTGCACTACCCTTTGTTTGGATATCTAGCCTAGGGTTTCCTTCCAGAGTGATTCTCTATCAAGGTTAAGGTGCTCGGAGGGTGGCTTTGGCCTATGGTTGGGTGACAATAGAGATATTGTCAATGGTAAAACGAGCATATCCATTATATTCTAATAGGTTATGGGCCCACACCTCCTTAATTCAGTATAACCACTGGAAGGAAACATAGCCAGACGGATATTAATCTTGTTGAAGAACCGTCGTTAGGGTTTCTAGCAGGAGGAGTCACTAGAGCAATGCCGCTAGGGTTACTAGCAGGTGCAGTTGCAGAAAACCTAATCCTCTCATTGAGGAACCTTAAGTGAAGGGATTGACCTAATCTCTGGATAGATTAGTGCACCCTAGCCTAGCACATCTCCTAGTACTCTCAGCAAGCCAACACGTCAAGTTTGAGTTTCTGTTCAAATCTAGGGTTGACCAGGTCAAAGCAGCCATGACTTACTCTATGAATTCATAGAACAATTTAGATGGAGATTCTAACTTAAGAGCGTAGAAGACAAGGATTGACCTCATCCTTGCCAAGAATAAAGTGTTCGATATCGTGAAAGGAAAGATTGTGAAACCAAAATTTGAAGAAGGAAAAGAGAAGGAACCACAAAAGGTTGCAGCTATGGAGAAGTTCAAAGATGGTGACATCAATGCCATGAGTATCATAGTGGAATCTATCAAAGACCACTTGATACCCTACATCTCCAATCTTGACTCATCGAAGAAGATGTACGATGCCCTAACAAACCTCTTCGCAATCAGAAACATTGGACAAATATTGAGCCTAAAGAATGAGATCCGTGACATGAAGATGAATGATGATGATAACATAAAATCATACTTTGTGAGAATCTCTCAGTTAAGAGATCAACTACAAGCTATTGAAGAGATCATTTCAGAGAAGGAATTGGTAAACACAGTACTCAATGGTCTTCCCAAGACGTGGGATGCATTTGCTGCAAGCATGAACACAAGGAAGGAGTATCCGACATTTGAAGAAATTTGGACTTCTTGTGCTGAAGAAGAATCAAGGGTCAATGCAAAAGAGAAACCCCAAAAGAAGTACAATGATCAAGCCTTCACAACAAGATTCAAGAATTTTAGGAATAAAAGAAAGTTTGGTTCAAGGAGGAAGCCAAATCAAGAGAAAGACATTTCGGAAATATAATGCTTCAACTGTCGAAAGTATGTTCATTATAAGAATAATTGTCCTGAGCTAAATAAAAGGAAGGAGAAACACGAAGCATCAACTGCCGAAGAAAAGGAACCCACAAAGAAGACTAAGCAGGTTGAAAGAGACTTCTTCTTCTAAAGGTAACAATACTCTTCTTATTTCTTGTACATATCTTGTTTGCATCATCTCTGTACATATCTTGTATATATATCTCTTGGAAGATAATATGAAGAACTATACCTA
Source organism: Picea sitchensis (assembly GCA_010110895.2). Classification (NCBI taxonomy): domain Eukaryota; kingdom Viridiplantae; phylum Streptophyta; class Pinopsida; order Pinales; family Pinaceae; genus Picea; species Picea sitchensis. The sequence continues at coordinate 142,838 of SNQJ01S0016061.1, forward strand.
TGGAAGAACAACAAGATAAGGATTGATATCCTTAGATAATACACATGAAAGGATGAAATACATGAAACAAATCATGTGGAAGCTATTGCAAGATAAGTCGAATCAATCATGAAGAGACTTAGAAGAAGAAAAGGCAGAAAGAAGTCATCAATCAAGAGGAAATTAGAGAAATATTTATGACTCTTTACAGATGAAAATAAAACATAAGCATGGACTCTGTTAGATGGAGGGAGCCAATTATATATTGCAGAAGACAATAAGGATGCAGATGGAAGCATGGACTTTGTTAGACGGAGGGAGCCAACTATATGTACTCATACATGAAGCAAGGATTAAGAGGGAGCTAATCTTATGATACATTGAAGATGATGAAGTATATATCCATGGTAGCAACGATGAAAGACAGTACGTGTTCAGTTCAACATCAAAAGAAGTCTTCTTCGAAAAGAATCCTTAAATTATCCCCGGTTGTCCATCCACGTATGTGATCCTATGATGAAAGAAAGAAGTGGAATCTTTGGGGCATGGAATCTATAAGAAAATCCATGGACCCAAAATCTAAAAGAAAAACACGAGGAAGAACATGAAGAGTCCAAGAAATAAAGAGAAGCCATAACAAATAGTCACTGTATTAAGAATCACAAGATTACCAGCCTGATATGAATTCACTAAAAGCAATCAAGCAGAGGAACTGAAAGTTGTGATGAAGAACAATGTATACATGCAAGCATTGCAAGATCTAGAACTAGATGTTATCCTATATGGAGGGAGAAGACTATGATGATTACTTGTTCCAGTAAACCAGACATATCTCTACATGAGTCATTGTATCATCCACAATATCCATGGGTTGCAGTTTTACACCAGATAAATTCAAAGACTGTTCTCCTGAAACAATTGAACAAATAATGTATGAAGAACAACCTCAAGACTTTGAGGCATACCAGAGAGAGAACTTTGTATGCATATGGAAGAAGATAACTTGGTGGAGAACCTCCAATACACAACATAAGCGTGGTGAAGATTTTCTATAACAGAGATATTGTATCAAGATGATTACTTAGTAGATCAGATCTCACGATGACAGAAGAAGTGCCACATGGATATGTTCTAGTTTTCCAACAATGATATACTCTATTGATCAGAGCTACATGAAGCCTTAAAAGAAAACCACTGTTCCAGACCAAAGTACACTTGAAATCAAGCAATACATTATCTGTGATGAAGTCCAGAAAGGAGAAAATGGTTCTCCAATACATATCTCCACAGATGAGAAGATAAGCAGACATTTTGGTAAAGCTTATGTCCAAGATGAAAGAGTTTGTGTAATCAAGCTAGAGCTCGTGGAGACAAATTCCTTATTGAAAAAGGAAGAAATGACTCCCAGGTTGGGAGGGAGCACTGACGTATTATTGATTGATGAACAATAATTTTCAGTTCAAGAAATGGTCCAGGATGAGCAGACTCTTTCCAGTTCAGAAAGTGGATTGAGATTTCTGAAGGACAAACATTTTCCAGTTCGGAAAATGGTCCAGATTGTTGATGTACCATAGACAGTGAATTCCCATTGTGGTTAACATGGGAAGTGTTCTAGGGCAGTCTCTCTTCTTGAGGGTTACTCAAGAAGACTGGCCCGCCTCGCTGGACAACGATTTCTCATTGTGGTTAACATGATGAATGGTCCGTTTTGGAGGTTGGTACAGGACAATCTTTTCTTATTGTGGTTAACAGAGGAAATTGTCCAGACAATCATTCCTTAGGGTGTATTCATTCTCTCTAGGTTGCACTTTGTTTAGTGCCAAAGGAATGGCCCAGGGTGGGGAATGGTCCGGGATCAAAAATCAGGGACAGACATTCCTTAGGGCAGATTCATTCTCTCCAAGTTACACTTTGTTTAGTGTTGGAGGAATGGCCCAGGGTGAGGAATGGTCCAGGTTCATGAATCAGAACAATTATTCTTACTTGCTTGAAAAGAATAGTCCATATAGCTCATCATTGATGTCTTACTTTTTGAGGGCATATGCTCTTCCATGATCTCACAAATGTGAGTGGAAGAATGGCCTAGATGATTTAGTTTATATCATAACATTGTTTCTGTGCAGGTTGATATCAGAAGATTGTTACGAAGACTGTATGACAATAGATGTATACTACTATGGTGGATATGTTCCACTATTTGTGACTATACATTACTGATCAAGTACTTGTGTGTTACTTGGTGTGGTAGTGTACCACTAGATTGTAGTTATGTACTACTATGCATAGACACAATTGTGTTCTATTTTGTTATGTTTTCCTTGAAGAATATTAGCAATATTAGAAATGATTATCAACTAGATGGATGATTAAAGGACAAAGATTTCCTAGACGAAAAATGGTTCAGAACATATACTCTTCTAGGACATATGTCCAGATTAGAAGAATGGCTCTTGTATCACTTGGTGGTGTGAGTGACTTATCCAAAATCATACATGATTACTCAGATGGAGTATGGTTTAGAGAGATGATTCAGTTGATGACACTGATAGTGATGATGGCGCTCATGATTTAGTCATGAGATAGTCTATACAACTATGTTGATGCTACCGGGTGAATGGTATGTTTTTGTGCTCAAGACCACTACTTATAATACCTCCCTAGATAGGAAGGAGTGTTGATATTATGGTAGTTATGAGAGGTATTTACCTCCATGTGTAAACCTGACAAGAATAGAATATTCTTGGAAGCAAGAAGAAACCCTAAGGAGTTGGATAATAACCCTAGAAGACTTGTCGGCTCAAGAAGATAATTTGTATTAGGCTATTAGCCTCCAAGAGAAGAAGTCAGCCAAAAGAAATAATATATATTGAACAGACAGATACCCAGAATGAGATTTCGACCTAGGCAGTTAGCCATAATTACTATAAATACAGGGGGCCAGTCTTCATTCTGGCAGGCAGTCTCAGAATTGTAGAGCAACACTTGTGCGCACTATAGTGCCCAGTCTTGTGCGCAGGTTTGAGAAGAGTTGCCATTGCAGTTGCTACAACTAGCAGATCACGTTTGGCTTGGACTATCTCTTGGCTAGGGTTTTGACTATCTGATCATCTCTTGTTGGTGCGCTATCCTTGGTGAAAGGTGCGCTACCCTTGGTGAAAGGTGCGCTACCCTTTGTTTAGATATCTAGCCTAGGGTTTTCTTCTAGAGTGATTCTCTGTCAAGGTTAAGGTGCTCGGAGGGTGGCTTCGGCCTATGGTTGGGTGAAAATAGAGATATTGTCAATGGTAAAATGAGCACATCCATTATATTCTAACATATATGTATCCTCTAGCTTTAGCCATAGATCCTTGGAGGAAGTGCATTGTCCCATGCTCTCTTTGATTGGACTTGAGAGTCCACTAAGAATGGTCTTGAGATCCAATGCATCATTCTTCTTTCCTTCTCTTTGAGCTGCAAAATTTGACTTGTTCTTCAATGAAACTGATCCACCAATGGCTGCCTTCCAAATACCTACTTGCATTTTCTTCAAGTGCTCTCTCATTTCTATTCTCTATGTAGAATAGTTTTCCTCATGAAGGATTGGAACTTCATCAACCATATGTGTGTCCATGGATCTCCTCCAAGATTTTTAAGGATTATAGTGAAGGCTTGCTCTGATACCAATTGTTGGACACACCATCTAAATTGAGCCGGGGGGGGGGGGGGTGAACAATGTAGCGATATTTTCCCAAAACTTCCCTCTAACATAAAACTCATTAATTAGCACTCACCATTAACTCATTACTTATTGTTGTCATTTATAACTAGTTAAATGTGAACATATATCAACAACATATATCAACAATATATCATCAACAAATCATCATCGCAAGGAACACAAAGAACACAAGATGTATGTACAATTTTCCTTTTATTACGGACTACAATACTTGGGTTTATCAACAATAACTGAATAGTGTACAACTCTACAAGAGCACCAACACTATAATGAAAGACTCAACTTACGTCCTCAATAGCAACTGAGATGAGGCAACAATCCACAACAGATATCAATCTGTCACAGGTACGTGACCTGTCGGTAGTGCAACACACATATGTACGCGCCTTACCAGTAGTACAACCCACATATGTACATGCCCAGTTTGTACAATAGCCTCCGTATAACTTCTGAGAAATTAGGGTTTTCTTTTCATCACTCACTCAGATCCTCTGCAACCTTCAATCCAATTCTCATCTGTCTCTCACTGTCCAATCTGACCCATAACCAGTCACAACACATACAAGCTATCCAACAACTCTCTCATGCTCCACAACCATACAATATGAATGCTACTAAATCATGTATAAGCAACCAACATACTATAGCAATCACATCAGTAATGAATCATAAGAGTGTTTCTCACTCCATCAACCAACACAACCCAAATCACAACAACCATACCAAGAATGCCTTATGCATTCACCACACAACAAGCAAGAGTATCCATCAATACAACAATGCAACCATACCAGAGTTTCTATAGCAGATCTGAGCCCATAGAATGGATATATGGAACCTGCTTCATCATTCAGGAGCTTGCCATCAGCTCAACCACAAGAATTCATGACTTCATCCACTGTATGCGCCCTGTCCTCATTCAGCCCGCATATGTACGCGCCCTGGCCCACTGCACCCTGCGTATACCTCAGAAACTAGAGTTTTTGAACTTTCGATACTTTTGTCGTCATGATTTCAGACTTGCCAAAACTTTGATGTGTCCATGAGATCCTCCAGATCTTCTCTCTCTCAGAATAGATCTTCAATCATGCTCAAGAGATACACAAGATATCCTCACCAAAATTTTCTCCAAAATGTGCATTTCGCAAGAGACCCTTGCCTCTTATTTATACTCTCCAAGTAGCTTACACTTCTAGGTCACTTAACCCATTACTAGGTCACTTAACTTACTTCTAGGTCACTTAACCCATTTCTAGGTAACTTAACCTATTTTCCTCATTTTAGGGTTAACCACTTTCCATAATTAGAAAGTTCTCCATTACTTTATTAAAACAATCCTCCTTGACTTTGTCACTTTAATTTATCATTTAAATAATGATTTCTTCTTTTCAAGAACTATGACTTCTTTGACCTTTTGGGGCTTCAAGCCATCATATGGGGGTCCTTCAACTTCGTAAGGCCATAACTCTCAAACCATGAGGAGTTATGTGACATTCCACATACCATTGGAATTGGCATGACAAGCACTATCCATCTAGGATAGTTTCACCAACAATTTCACTAATATTCATTTCATTATTCCACATACAAGCATGGGTTCTCCAACCATACTTCTAGGATAACTCAACCGCAAAGCGTCTTCCCGTGAGGGCTTTCACCATAAGGGGACCACTTTGGATTTCATCCATTTGTACTCCTCATCAATCATGATAAGAAAATAATGAGTCGTATTTACTATGCATCATATATCAAAGAAACCATATTGATCCATCTTCATCTATGCATTATGTATCAATGACAACTCATTGATCCATCTTCATTCAGCACAATACATATTCATCAAGACATTGTTCATCAATCAATAAATCGCTTGACATCAATCGATTATTTGACATCAATCCTTTGACATCAATCAATCAAACCATTGGCATCAATGACAACATGATCCAACAAGGTTCGTGGAGCGACGCCAACAAGATTTAGGTTGTAACTTCCAATATTGTTATCAATAAGAGATAAATATTCTTGTCCCATATCTATGCATCTTTATGTTTACATTTATAAATGGTTTTCATGAATATCTAGACTTCTAGATGATCTTGATAGTTATGCATATGATGTTATAGTTTGTTCTGTAAAGTGGTTTCAGGCCAACTTTGGGTGGAGGCCTGCATTCTTGGAACAGACAGTGATAGGAAGGGATCTACAACAAAAGGAAGGAATTAAGGTACATATTTCGATCTCCTCTCCCTTCCCATTGTAATATCCCCAAGGATGAGCCCCAGTTGTATTGCTGAATTGTAATCATGTTTTGTAGGTTGGTGAGCCAAGCAATTATAACCTAAGGGATTACATGTTTATTAGGCCGAAGAGCCTAAGTGTTAAAGGTTAGGAGCTTGATTTTTTATATGTAATTATGCAGATCGTTAATAAAATATAAACATCACTGTGTGTAGACCGACCATGAAGAAAGAGTATGGGGGACTAAGCTCCACTAGGTAGGGTAAGGGAGGGGGCTAAGTATTTGGCCTAGGGGATAAAATAGGGGGCTTACCTCTAAAGGAATAATATTTTTATATTAATTCCTAAAGGCTAAGGTGGACATGATGAATATTGTCCTAAGTTCCTAGAAAAGGAACGTATGCTAAATGGAGTGCATGCAGCTCCAGGGAGACAGGTGTCGACTTGGGCACATGTAGTTAAAATGGAAAAGTTAAGCCGTGTAGGGGGTTTGCTCGCCATTGTGGATTCTCCTTCAGTCTTGTTTGGACTCTGTGATCGACCTCTGCATACCCACACACACCTGAGAAACCAATGAACGAGAAGGGAAATATGACCTGTGTTATTCTTGAACCCAATCCATCTGCACTTGAAAAACAGAGTCCATACCTTAACCATTTTTGGGTTGCTACCTTCTATTTTCCCGGGCTGTACTAAACCGTTGTTGTCCTCACCTTGCTGGAACTATGTCAAAGATTGAAAGAAAAAGAGGGTTGTCAAGCCCATGATTGAAGAGGTAGGTTTTCAGACCTGTGGGCAACTCTCTCCAGGTGAGAGAGTGTGCCGAGGTAGTGATTTCTCTTGGAAGGGGTCCCGTAGCTGCTACATAGCTCTGAGAATTCCGGTTTGTCCTGTTGCTGAAGCCCAAGGCAAGGGAGGTGGAGCATCCTAAATACTATGAGACAGTGAGGTGTATACTCCTGGGGTGGGACATGCATGTGGGGAATGAGAGTCTGTGAGCGGTGGGCAAAAGTGGCACCTGAGAGAGAATCCTTCCTTTTAAACTATGTGACTTTCCTTTTGACCTTGCCTAGCGTAGGAAACTCTTACTTGGTAGAGTTTAGTCCCATCTCGGAGGTGACCTACTGCTGAGAGTGATGAACAGTGTGGTGTAAGGATGGGAGGTTCGTGGAAGGTATGCACACAATTGGTGGATTTACTGCAGCTAAAAGATAAGTATCATTTATGTGTTTAATTATGTATGTTATGCATTTGGTGTTATGTGAAATGTATCATGTGTTCCATTTCATATGAAATTTCTGTCAATTCTATTTGAATCCGTATGGTAGTAGAAATTTTGTGATTATTGTTTTTAAATTCATTAGAATGCATGTTATATGTATGTGTATATTTCACAGTAGAATTACCCCGACTATGGTGTTGTTGGCCGGGGGATGTTACAGTTGGTATCAGAGCCAAGGTTTCAACACTGAGCTTGGATGCTGGATAAGTGGTCATTGGACCCAAGGTTTCAAGTGGAAATTATGTATGGAGGAACCAATTTCAAACCTTAAAATGTTCCCGAGTGATAGGAGGTTACTTTGGTCGTGTTACGAAGCTCAGGAGGTGTAGCGGTATTATAAAACCATGACATACGGGGTATTTGGCCACAGAGAGAAAGATAACAACACTTGTGGTGTTGGGGCCATAGGATTTGTTCGGAAGGAAGGTAAATCCTTTATGACCGTCAGATTCGGAGAAGGTGTAGAAGGCTTAACCTGGAAGCCTTTGGACTTCGCGATGTTGGTGAATATTGACACAACATAAGAGAAGGGTCGAAGCCTAAAACCTTAAATTCTTGGAGGAGATCTACACCATAAATCTAGGGATAAGCCTTACCGTTATATCTCATGGTAGATCGTAATTTCGGAGTTCGATGATTGGAAGAAGTGGGATGTGTTGATGCACAAAACTCTGAAGCCCGAAATCCCAAAGAAATAGAGTAGACATGGCGAGGAAGGAGGGCGTCGCCAGGAGTGACGTAGAACTTCCTAGGCATGTCACATGCCATCGCCTTAGTTGGTGACAACTGTACAATGTGGGCTAGGAGGGTAAGGAAGTTCAGAAAGTTGAAATTCGAGAGACTGTAAGGAAGAAAATGTAAACAAATTTGAAGTAACGTGGCATGATGATGTCACTTATATTGACGTGGACACATGGGTTGTGTGCCATGTGTCAGTGGGTTTTGAATCCATGGAAGATTGAAATTCCATTTGGAACGTGACACATGTCATCCATATGACTGGGCCATGTGTCAACCGTTATTATTCTTCCACGTGGAAATCAGTATGAGCATGGTTAGTGGGACCTTGAGGTTACGTAACATAGTTAAAGGATGGAGGACCCACACTGGCGTGGTTTATGATACATCAAGATCGATGACCAAGAAGCATTACGAGGACCCAAGTTGCATGGGAGTTAATTCTCCAAGGAAGTCATGCAATCCAAACCACGGTTTCACTAAGGGGTTACGTGTCAGCATCAGAAGAATTGCGGGATGAAAGGCGGGTTACTCCACACCGTCATTGCATGCCCCCGCAATTGGAAAAGTGTTAAGTGATGTGATGTAATGACGTCACCTGAGGTGACATGGGAGTGTTCAAAGATTAACAGTTCGGATGTGCAGATGTGATATCCTCCAAAGCTCTGAAGTTCCAAAGATCCAAAGTCTCGAAACTCAGACGCATGAGGTTCCATGGTGACTGTCAACCATCAGATGTTGAGTAGACGTGGACTGATGATCCGCCCTACCTCGCGAGTTCGCTAAACCAGACCTCCCAGAGATTGTTGTGTTGTTCTTTGAAAAATTCCGAAGCCAAAGCCTAGAGTAAGCACCTATTGACATAGCCCTTGGTCACGGCCCGTGATCACATGGGTTGATGGCTGAGAGAAAAGGGGCTAGTGCCCGAAAATTATAGCAGAGCAGAGCTTAGAAAGAAAATGGAAATTGAAAGTTTTCTTGAATCATATTGGTTTATGAATGTTGAGGGAATTGTTAAGGACTGATGGTCTAAAAAACTTCGCTTGACTACACATTATGTTTGCAGAGTTTAACAAGTGTCAAAACCGATTCAAATTGCCACTGGGTGCAGTGAAATGGAGGAGGCATGGATTTCTTCCAGTTCAAAGAATGAAGAAAGAGGAATGGATGTCCATTTGGGGGTTGAAGGATCGAACTCCAATGGGCATGGAGAAGAGATAGATAAGGAAGGGCACATGATGAAAATCATTAAAAGATTGCAGAAAGATGCCCAAAATCACTGAGCAGATAACAAAAAGCTCATGAAATCCAGTTATCGACAGGGAGAATTAACTTAAAGTTGATGCAAAGTCTGGAGAGAATAAAAAATAAGTTGGATAAGGAGAGTGACTCAAGCAAAATAGGGAATCGCGGGACCTTTGAGAAGAAAATAAGATCAAGAAGCGTTAGCAGACATCGTCGTCACTGCCCAAAACATTCCAACAAGGAGGCACACGGTAGTTCAAGCCAATCTCCTACCAGAAAGCATAAGATAACTGGAGTGGATGAACAAAAGGGTGAAATGAACAAGATTAAGCCTCCTACATTTGATGGAGAGCACAAGAAGGATGAAGATGTCGAGACATGGCTACTTGGCATGAGAAAATATTTCCAACTGCAGAATTATTCCTCTCATGCAGAAGGAAGAATTGCAATGTATCAACTGAAAGGAAAGGAATCCATGTGGTGGGATCAACTTCTACAAGTACAGCACAATAGAGAGAAATATATCACTTGGAAAGAATTCAAGAAGTATTTTGAAAATAAATACTTGACTAAGAGATACTATGACATAAACATGAAAGAGTTGTTTGAACTCAAGTTGGGTAGCATGAACATTGATGAATATGAACAAAGTTTTTTGGAATTACTGAAGTATGTTCCATTCATCAAAGATGAGACTGTCAAAATTCAAAGGTGACAAGATCCAGTATGATGACCCAAAAACTATGGAAGAAACGATAAGGAGATAAAAATGCTTATATGAGTAGCAAAGAGAAAATCCCACTTTCCGGAAGGCTTGGGAAGAAAAGAAGAATTTCAAGACAGATCAGAGGAATAAGGGAGCTAAGCCATCCTTTTTCAGAAAAATTCCTCAAGGACAGTCTGGCTTTAAAGAGCCCAGGAAGGCTGAAGTAGGTGGGAAAATTCCAAGGCAGACACCTATGGAATGTTGGGGTTGTAAAGGAAATCATAGGTATAGAGACTGCCCCCACAGAAATGACAAAGTGAGAACTGCCCACAATGTTCAACAGACAGAAACAACGGAGGACACATGCATAAGTGTACCAAGGATCTATGCAACCCTGGACAACAAGCAAGAAAAATATCAGTCTCACATGATTGAAGTGGAAGGTATGATCAAAAACCAACCCATTACTATTTTAATTGATTCAGGAGCTAGTCATAGTTATATAGATCCTATAATGGTGGAAAGTTCACATTTTCCAAGAAGAAAGCATGGAAAATCTTGGTTAGTGAAGTTGGCTACAAGAGACAAGAGGAAGGTTGTTGAGTTGGTTAAGTCTTGTCCAGTGGACATGAATGGATTGAGCACAAGAATTGAATTGAACATTTTACCTTTAGGTTCTTATGACTGTCTAATTAGGATGGATTGGTTGGACCAACACCATGCCATGTTAGATTGTCATAACAAGACATTCACTTTCTTGGATGAGGAGGGGAACCCAAGTAAAGTGCATCGAATCCCAAGGGTAGTTACTGTCAGAGAAATCTCAACAATGCAGCTGAAGAAGTGCTACAGGAAAGGATGTCAATTATTTGCAGCCCACATGGAGGAAGCACCTAAGAATAAGGTGTCAAATATTGAAGACCATGCAGTATTAAAAGATTTTAAGGATGTATTCCAGGAGGTACTAGGACTACCCCCGAAGAGAGATATCAACTTCTCTATAAACCTGATGCCTAGAGCAACTCCAATGTAAAAAACTCCTTACATAATGAGTACACCAGAGCTGAAGGAACTGCAATTACAACTTGAAGAGCTTATGAAGAAGGGGTATATATGCCCAAGTGTATCACCTTGGGGTGCCATGGTCCTTTTTGTAAAGAATAAGGATGGGACATTGAGATTGTGCATCGATTTCAGACAGTTGAACAAAGTGACTATTAAGAACAAGTATCCTTTGCCAGGGATCGATGATCTGTTTGATCAGTTGCAGGATTCCAAGATATTTTCAAAAATAGATCTTAGGTTAGGATATCACTAGGTAAGAATAAAGGATGGAGACATCAACAAGACTGCCTTCAAAACAAGGTATGGTTATTATGAATTCACAGCGGTGCCATTTGGGTTGTCTAATGCACCCGTTGTTTTTATGTGCCTAATGAATGGTGTATTCAGGGAATATCTAGACAAGTTTGTCATAGTCTTTTTGGATGACATCCTGGTGTATTGCAAGTTGGATGAAAAGCATGAACATCATCTGAATATGGTGTTGCAGGTGCTAAGAGAGCACCAACTGTATGCCAAATTGAGCAAGTGCTCATTTTATCAAAAGTAGATCCATTACTTGGGGCATATCATTTTAAGGGATGGGATAGTCGTGGATCCTGAGAAGATCGAATCTATTAGAGAATGATCAACGCCAAAGAACGTGACAAAAGTCAAATCCTTTATGGGTCTAGATGGCTATTACAGAAGGTTCATTGCATGGTTCTCAAGCATATCTCACCCCATCACTTCCTTGCAAAGGAAGGAGAAGAAATTTCAATGGACAGAAGAATGCGAGAGAAGCTTCCAACAATTGAAGCACATGTTAACCAATGCTCCAATCCTGAGGATTTCATACCCGAAAGTAGATTTTGTAGTGTGTACAGACGCATGCAAAGAAGGAATGGGAGGAGTCCTCAATCAGAATGAGTTTGTAATATGTTATTAGTCCAAAAAATTGAAATAGCATGAAAAGAACCATGCAACTCATGATTTGGAGTTGGTGGCTATTGTTCATGCTCTAAAGAAATGGAGGCATTACCTCATGGGAAAGAGGTTTGAATTGAGGACAGACCATAATGGTTTGAAGTATTTGTTTGATCAACCAACCTTAAATGCTAGGCAGAGTAGATGGTTGGAATTTCTTTGCGAGTACGACTTTGATATCGAACATATCAAAGGAAAGGAGAATAAGGTGGTTGATGCAATCAGCATGAGAGTACACGAACTACATGCTACAACCATTAGCATGTATCAAACTGAAATAAAAGGGAGAATTTCAGAAGTTGCAAATGCAGATTTGCAGTACATGGAATTGGTAACAAAGCTACAACAAGGTAAAATGCTACAAAGAGTGAAAAATTATAAATTGGAAACTGATGGAACACTCCTGTACAAAAATATAGTTTATGTACTTGATTTTCGTGAATTGAAAATTATGATTTTGAAAGAAATACATAATGTTCCTTATGCTGGGCACCCTGGATATCAGAAAACCGTGGCAACATTCAAGAGCCATTACTTTTGGCCAAGTATGAAGAAAGAAATTGTAGAATACATCGCTAGATGTATGGAGTGTCAGAAGGTTAAAGATGAGCATAGGAACCCAACAGGGTTGCTACAACCTTTACCCATTCCTGAGTGGAATTGGGAAGTGGTGACAATGGATTTCATCACAGGATTGCCCAGAACCAGAAAGCAGCATGATTCAATCATGGTGGTGGTGGACAAGCTTATGAAAGCTGCCCATTTTATTCCATTAAAGACTACTCACAAGGAAACTAATGTTGTTGATATCTTTATGAGGGAAATAACACGATTGCACGGTGTTCCCAAGACAATTGTGTCTGACAGAGATTCGAAGTTTACCTCAAAGTTTTGGAAGGGTTTATTCAAAGGGTTCAGAATGAATCTGAACTTCAACATTGCTTATCATCCTGACTCTGATGGGCAGACAAAGAGGGTGAACCAAGTAATAGAAGACATGCTAAGGATGTATATGATGGACAAACCATCCAAATGGGAAGACTACATACACTTGGTATAATTTGCCTACAACAATGGGTATCAAGCATCACTAAAGATGAGCACATTTGAAGCACTTTATGGTAGAAAGTGCAGCACTCTAATAAGCTAGGATAACCCAACTGATAGAGCAGTGGTTGGGCCAGAATTTCTCAAGGAAATGGAAGAACAAATGCTAAAGATTAAGTAGATTTTGAAGGTTGCCGAAGACAGGCAAAAAATTTATGTTGATAAGAATAGGAACCACAGGGACTTTAAAGTGGGTGATCATGTTTTTTTGAAAGTAAAAGCCAATAGTAGTTCCCTGAAGCTGGGAAACTGTTCCAAGTTGGCAGCCAGATTTTGTGGTCCTTTTGAAATCCTAGAAAGGATTGGACCAATTGCTTATATGCTTGCATTGCCTGCATCCATGACTGTACATAATGTGTTTCATGTTTCATTGCTTAAGAAATATATACCTGATGCTAATCATGTAATTGATTGGAATGTG
>SNQJ01S0016061.1:161331-172397 GCA_010110895.2 Picea sitchensis
TAGGGTTTTGGATGCCGCTGGCTCCTATATGTATTTTGTATTGTAAACATTGTAACACAATGAATGAATATAGAATATGCTGGTTTTCCCGGTTTGGGTTTCCAGGGGAAAAATCTCTCTGTAATGTTTGTATTTGCCATTGTATCTTAGCTGTTCTTTTCTGAATATCTATTTGCAGTAGATATTGTACAAGATTAGAATTTACACCCTACACCCCAGAAATATATTAACACAAAGTTAACACTAACATCAAAAGTTGATATATTCATACAAAGCATATAGAATTGGTAGCATTCAATTTTTTTTTCACTTACTTATATATATATATATATATATATATATATATGGGAGAGAATTGGTACACGGTACCATTGAAAAACCCACCAAGGACATGTAACATTTTAAGCCAACTAGAATGATGTAAATGGGGTAATGTTTTTAGGAGAGATTTTAACTACAATTCTAGTTAGGTTTGATACGTATCTCAATGTTGCAAACTCAAAGTAGATATGTAACTATGTGAGCTTATATCCATTATGAACCTTCACGGTGATTTCCTAATTTAAATGGTTTAACTTAATATTTATATTTAACATATCTGGATATTGCCATTTGTATTAACTAGTTTTTTGTTTTTGTAATATGAAGATTATCATGTGTATTAATATGGAGGCTAAGAATTTTTATCAAATCTTATTGAATTGATAAAGAAAAAAACAGAATCAACAAGTAGGTTTTGTGATGAAAATAAAATGATACATTTGTTAAAGTTTTTATTTGTGAGAGTTTTTTCATCAGAGTTCCTATTGGTTATAGTTTATATTCATTATAGTTTTAGTTCGTCATAGTTCTTGTATATCATAATTTTTTCATCATAGTTTATGTTAATTAGAGTTTCTCTATTAGATTTTCTATCAACCATAGTTTTTGTCAATTGTAGTTCATGTTAGTCATATAGTTCATGTTAGTCATAGTTCTTTTGTCAAAGTTCCTGTGAGTCATAGTTCCTATCATCAAAGTTCCTGTTAGTCATAGTTCATTTTTCAAGCTTAACATTAGTCATAGTTATTTGAACAAATTCTCATTGATCATAGTTGTTACACCTCTATTTGGCACCATAGGCCAAGACAAACATAGAAGACCAAAGTACATTATCAAATCAGGAAGAATTTTCTCACAAAAGACTTGATTATCAAAAGGACATCAAGGACACACTTATCATAGTAAAAAGAGTCATCGACAATGCCTTTCCCATAGACCAAATGTGGTTGGTCATGGTTTTCCAATATAAAACCTACAACCACCCCTTAAAGCTTCAGAAAATAGAAATTCATGAGGAAAACTAAAAAACAGTGAGTTGGAAAAAGCCAAAAGGCTCGCATGAAAGCTATGCATGGATCGTATTTCTATAACTTGCATGCCATGCAGTGTATTATTATCTCCTCAAGAATCTATAAGTATGAGAACCAAAGCTAAGGGAGAGGATTTTATTGCAAGCATCCTTCTGCGATCAAATTGTAGTGAGAATCCTTGGTCTTGATTTTGATACCATTGTTGAGTGTTGGGCATCAACATTAGTGTAATTAGAGCTTAGGTGATAGCTATTATCCATTCACTTGGTTATCTTTTTGTGATACAGTTCTGGATCATGCTTGTTTGATGGAGGTGGACTTGAGACTAAGGAGGAGGACTTTAGGTCTTGGGATCCAGGAGTACAATGGTGAATCTTGAGGTAATCATCATTGTTGTAACTCTCATTCAATAAATATAGATCTATCTTCTTTCCCCCAAAAAATCTTTATGTTTATGGATCTCTTTTTCATCTTTAATGAGGCTTTTGTGGATCTAATTAAGTTTAAGGTATTACATTAATACTTTATTCATGGAGGTTTCTATTTATTGTTTTATGAAAGAATGAGGAAGGTATTGCATATTGGATGATTGTGTAGGTTATTTGATGAAGCAATGGAGCTAAAACAAGATCAATATAAAGGTTTTGGATACTTTGGAAAACCATATGGAATTAGGTATTCTCCTTCTTCCTTCTCTCATTTACTTTTGAAAACAAACATTAGTCTTAGGTGAAAGAAATGTGTTTCCTATCCCTCTCTCTGTCATTAAATTGCACCCATTCAATGGGGGTTTGATTGGTTATCTATACATAGATTTATTTATAAAAAAGTTGGTGACTCCACTGGAGAAAGAAATTAGATGTCTTTCCTTAGATTTTTAGGTGTTTTAATTGCTTCTTTTCATCTTAGGAAGCTTCTGTAGACTCTATAGTGTGTGCAATTAAATCCCGAGTGCATGCAAGTTTGCTTGATAATTTTTTGGGTAGTTGTAACACCTTCTTTTCCCCCAAGACTGTAATTAAGCTAAGAATTCATATAAGTATGTTTATGAAGCATGTAACTATGTTTGATTTAATAAAAACACCAAAATCATTGACTAAGAAGGAACAACCTTGAACGAACTAGCGATGATACACAAGTGGGAATTGATGAAGCAAGGATTGATGAAGTGGAATGGAGTGAGGAGATGAGTTGTTTTATGAAGAAAAAAAGAAGCTTGTTTAACAAGCTAATTTATTCTTGTTAAGCATAGAATCGTACCCCAGCGTACCCTATCTGAATGAGCCACATGATCAGTTATGAAGGGATAGGAAAGTGGTTGAGGCAGTTAATGGTTGTTGATGGATTGGTGTTTTGTAGAAGCAAGGGCCAATTGAATTATTGACAATAGGATGCCATGGATTTTCCCCTTGTTATGAGGAAAATCTCTCTATGGCTAGGGGTAAACCACAATAGATGGAATGACACCCAAAAATCAATTCTAAACTCAAGTATGCTAGATAAATGGGAATGCTAACAAGAGACGGATAAAATCCTACCTCGTCTGGACGTCTAAAGAAGACCATGGTTGAGCTCACGATCCAAAGATTGATACCTTCAACTTGTCCTTAACATCCAAGATACACAAGCATATAGAAATTATATAAAATGTTAGCATATAAACTAGAATAATTCATTAACATGTATAAAAAATATGCCCATGGAAAGTAGTACAAATATTTGCAACATATAATTGGATGAGAAAATAGTATTTCTATTATAGGTGACAAAATTTTGTAATGACACATATAAGAACCGAGAAACTATGTCCCTCTAGTTGGCCCTTCACCACTTCAATGCTCCACAAAGGCAAGCTCACAAGTAGTAGGAATAATTGAGTTTCTCCTTCTCAAGATAGGAAGAGTTTTGGGGTTGAACACACAAGAAGTTCAGACTTTCAAGGACAAAGGGATATAGACTCAATATGAGGTGAAATTTCTCCAGAGTGTCTTTTCAATCAATGATGAAAGTCTTTAAGGCTTGTATATGGCTCAATTTATAGCCTTCAAATGGAATTGAAGGGTCAAGTTGGAGTATTTCCAGTATATGGAAGGTCAAGGATCATGGATCTTGTGACATGGCATGGAAACCCGACATATTTTTTAATTTTTGAGCACAAAACCCGATGTATGTGGGCTGTAATGGAGGAACCTATGTATACGTAAGTTGTCTAACTATGGCCCGCGTATATATAGAAAACTTTGAATTTTTAACTCTAGAATGAAAAAAAAGGGGAACTTGAGTGTGTAGAGGGAAATGGAAAGCCATCAAAGAAAGACGCATGAAGTGTGGTAAAAATTGCTATAATAGATGCCCCCTAATGTGTGAGGTGCAAGGAGGAATTGTGATGGCCAAAATACATTATAATTCCCAGAAGTGGAGTAGTGAGGACCCAGTTGGAAGAATTAGTTACTCATGAGAATATTACAATTCATATTGACTCTGTACACATGGATGGATGATCATGATTTTGGGTGGTGGAGATATATGTACCACATTTATTAAATCTACGGCTTTTAGGATGCAGCTTCGGTAATAGACCAAAATGTGGTACTTGACTCAAAATATGGTGAGACCAACGAGGAGGTTGGTCTTACTCCACGCTGACTCAAAACTCGCAACACAAAAAAATCCTAATTCCAACTAATCAACAAAGAGCACACTCCTAAATAAAGATAAAGGACAATGCACACAAACATGATATGATGGCTGAAGGGACCTCCCGAACAAAAGTGAAAATGCTCTAAATAAAATGCAATTTTTTTTCATTTTTATTTTTTCGGATTTTCAATATGATGAAAAGAAAATGCAAGGACTGAATAAAAAACCTCTCAGGCATACCCTACTACAAGCACAAGAAGACAAGCCAAGAAGAACATCAAGAAGTGACTACCCAAACCAGAATGCAAGGACAACAAATGAGAAAAATGACAAAAAATGAGTTCACCCAAAATATTCATTAATGATGCAGCTTCCTTTCACTCTATAGGCACTCAACAGTCAGGACATGGACCCAAGAAGACTCAGCAACCAACAAAACTCATCCAAAAAACACTAAACTTAACCAAAAGACTTAAAAAATTGTGCACGTGACTGTTTAGGGAACAAAAGCATATGTATGTGCCCTCAAGATAGAAAATAGATGTATGTACGTGACTATCAAGGGAAAACCCGTGTATGCCAAAGAAGACATTGGCTAGGAAATAAACTCAGACACAAAGAAAAATAGAGGTTGTTGAGAAACAAGTGACACAGTAAATAAGGTAAACAAAGAGAAATAAAGGAGAAAAATCACCTAATACCCCAAAAGGGAGATCTCCCCAGCGAAGTCACCAATTATGTTATGAGGAAAATCTCTCTATGGCTAGGGGTAAAACACAATAGACGAAACAACACCCAAAAATCAACTCTAAACTCAACTATGCTAGATAATTAGGAATTCTAACAAGATAAGGATAAAAGACTACCTCATCTAGACGTCCGAAGAAGACCACAGTTAAGCTCACGATCCAAAGCTTGATACCTGCAACTTGTCCTCAACATCCAAGATACACAAGAATATGGTAATTATATAAAATGTTATCATATAAACTAGCATAATCCATTAACCTGTATAACAAATATGCCCATGGAAAGTAATACAAATATTTGTGACATATAATCAGATGCGAAAATAGTATTGATATTAATGTAATCAACATAAGTACATATGTTACAAACTTCTGTAACGACACATATTGGAACTGAGAAACTAAGTCCCTCTAGTTGGGCCTTCACCACTTCAATCCTCCACAAAGGTAAGCTCACAAGTAGTAGGAATAATTGAGTTTCTCCTTCTCAAAATAGGAATAGCTTGGGGTTTGAACACATAAGAAGTTCATACTTTCAAGGACAAAGGGATGCAGACTCAATATGAGGTGAAATTTCTCCAGAGTTGATATGGATTTAGGAGAAGAACAAATTGATTAACATACTAAATACAATAAACACAGAGATAGGAAGAATAACACAAATATCTAGTGAACAATATCTTCTATTAAATAATGAAATAGGCTGAAACTGTAAAACTGCAGAACTGAAACTTGCTCGAATGGTGGTAGCTATCTCTAAAAAAATATGTGGCTACTATGTGCATCCGTCCGAGCTGAATGAATTACAATGAGGCTCCATAGGCCCTTTTCATATTACTCATGAATTCCAAAACCCTAGACATCCAAAAACCTAACCCTAGAAGGTGAAACGCCAAAAGTCATGTGGGTCCTATGGGTAAGTTGGTGTAATTTGGTACCTCAACTTCCTAGGGTCATAACGTTTGCATACGACCTTCGTTTTAGGCACGTGATAGCTCGTTGGAAAGGTCTTTCAGAGAGCTACACATTTTGTCATCAGACTCTAACGTTTTCTACATTTTGATTGTGGCGAGCCAAAAAAACAATGTTTAGGGACCCAAAACAACCCTGAAAGTACAACAAGATGTGATGACATGAAAACATACAAAATAAGCCAGTTTGATTAGGCGAGAGGTCACCCATATCCACCTGGAGAATGTGTGAGGCTTAATATATCCCCAGAAGTGTATAACTCACAATTATAAAGCAGTACAAAAAGATGTGTTGAACAAAAACGAACACGAGGAGCTAGTTGGAATAGGTGGGTGGCCACCAATATCCACCTGGATCAATCCTCCCCCCTTAGGAAGAAATGGTCTCCATTGCATTGAGTTACACCATCAGGTGAGGAAAATTTTGCGGGATTTGGCCCTAGTTGAGCCACTTGCCTTGGTGTAGGAGTTTCCCTGCCTTGAAAACCTGATAAAGCTGGATCCGTTGCTAGCGAGTGCCCTTGACCTATGTGTCCATGATATGATCGGTGGATGATTTTTCCATTCAGTCAGGGTTGAGATCTATTTGTGTCAATTGTTCGTCGATATCAGAGGTGTCCAATAAAGGTGGGAAATATGGTTTAAGGAGGTCCATATTGAATACTGGATGCATACCAAGGAAGGGTGGAGTGTTGAGCTCAAAATCATTGCTACCCATAGCCTTGGTGATAGTGTAAGGCACATAATGGAGTGGGCAAAGCTTTTAATGGGGCCTAGTGAGATGCTCCTTCTGCAATTGTAACCAGAATTTGTTGCCAACCTGAAACTAGTGCGGTACCCTATGTTGATCGTGACACTACTTGTACTTAGCATTGGATTTCTGCAAAATCTCCTAGACCTGTTGGAGGATGTGCTAAATCTGCTCAATGAATATGGTGGATTTGTCGATTGTAGAATGATCAGGGGAAGAGTATGTATATGTGGTAGCAAGAGGAAGTGAAACATCAATAGGTCTCAAGGGTTGGAATCCCAGACCCACCTGAAATGGGCTGCGGCCAGTGGAACTATGGAGAGCCATGTTATAGCTATGTTGGAAATATGGGAGACTCTCATCCCATGTACAAGGATGCTTATAATTGTACATGTGTAGGATGTGCATGATAATTTGATTGATGACCTCATTTTTCCCATTGGTTTGGGGGTGGAAAGCAGTGAATTTTGTGATTTTGGTGTCCAACAAAGACTAGAGAATTGACCAAAAGGTGTTGAGGAACCTATTGTCTCAGTTGAAGATGATGGTTTGTGGTATCCCAAAGTGGACCCAAACTTGTTCGAAGAGTAGATTGGAAGTCTCACCCATTGTGACATTATTATTACAGGCTGTGAGGATGGCCTTCTTCAAAAATTGATCAACGACCACAAACACACAGTCATTTCCATGCTTGGTGGACGAAAAACTAGACATGTAATCCATTGAGATGGATTCCCACAACTTCTCGGGAATATGAAAAGGGGTGTATAAGCCTTTCTTCTTGATGGATGGCTTGGCAATGGCATATGAAGTGCAAGATAAGATATACTTGCTAACATCCTGTCGAAGTTTTGGCCAATTAAAATGTTTCTAAAGAACGACAACAATTTTCTCTACACCAAAATGTCCTACCACTCGACTGTAGTGGGCTTCCCAAATCAGCTTTGCATGCTCGCTTGTAGGAACACAGAGATGTCCCAGGTGGCATAAGAGTCTGTCCTAAATGTGGAAATTAGTGACAGTGGCGCCTGTACCCAAGAGTTGATATGTGGTGGCAAAGTCTGGATCTTGCTGATAAATTTTTGGCCACTTTGATGCTTCATGTCCACAGGACTGGAGCACAGTGGTGAGTACAGACACATGAGGTTGACTGAGATAGTCAGCGACATGATTGGAGATACCTGTCTTATACTTTATGTTGAGATGGAACTGTTGCAGGTAGGTAGACCACTTCAGATGGCAGTCGTTCTGCAATTTCCCCTGTGTCTGTATGAACTACAGAGGTTTGTGATCAGTGTGTATGATCGTCTCTTTCCCTAGAATGTAAAGTTTCTATTGACGACAAGCTTGTACAATGGAATACATTTCCTTGTCATAGGTGGGGTATTTTTGGATAGTATCAGAGAGTGTATCACTATGGTATGCCACAGGATGCCCATGCTGAGTGAGAACTGCGCCCAAAACATATTCAGATGCATCGGTCTCAATCTCGAATGGTTGTTGCAGATCGAGAAAGGAGAGTACGAGAGATGAGCACAAGTGATGTTTCATATCATCGAATTCTCATTATTTCTCCTTCCCCCACACGAACCTAGCCCTACCACCGCTCTTGTTTACCTAGCTGAGGGCCCATGCAATATGGGAGAATCCCAACATGAACCATCAATAGAAATTGGCTAGTCCCAAGAAGCTCCGAATCTCAGTCAGTGTGGTTGGGGCTGGAAAGTCACGAATGAATTGGATCTTAGCTAGATCAACATGTACCCTATTCTCATCAACAATGTAGCCCAGGTGTTGGACCTTGTTTATGCTAAAATATCATTTTTCCAAGTTTCCATAAAGCTTGTGCTGCCGCAGAGTGCTCAAAACTTGTTGAATATGCCACATGTTCTCCTCCCACATTCTGCTGAAGATGAGGATGTCATCCAAATATACTACCACAAAGGAGTTGGTGAAAGGTCTTAGTACATCATCCATCAACCTCATGAAAGTGGTCGGTGCATTTGTTAATCCAAAGGGCATGACTAGCCATTCGTAGAGACCTTCTTTAAACTTGAAGGTTGTCTTCCAGACACAATTTAGTTCGATGGGAACCTGGTGGTAGCCAGACTTCAGGTCAATCTTGTTGAAAAACTTTTCCCCCTTGATTTGGTCAATAAGGTCATCAATCCTGGGAATGGGGTAGCGGTTCCTGACTATGATTTTGTTTAAGGCTCTGTAATCAATGCAGAGTCACTAAGTCCCATCCTTCTTCTGCACCAGTACAATCAGGCTTCCATAAGGGGAGGAGCTGGGTATGATGTGCCCCTTCTAAAGAAGATATTGGATTTGATGCCTGATTTCTTCATTCTCCATCAGCGAGCACCGATATACTAGTCCATTAGGTAGAGGTGCACCGGGGGTCAGATCAATTGGATGCTTGACTTGGCAGTGTGTCAGTACCCCTGTAGGCGAGGAGAAGATGTCTCTGTATTCTTCCACGATTCTGTCCACTTGTTGTTGCTGCAAAGAGAGGTGTTGTGTAGAGGCCATGGATGCGGCGATGACCTTCTGCTTACTGTGAGCACATATCACAAAGAATATGAACTTCCCAGTCTGTGAAATGACCTTACTACATTTCTTAGCAGAGATTAAAGAAATAACAGTAGGTAGTGTAAGCTCTGGGATCCTGTACAATTGTCTACCTAAGGTAATAATAACACTACGGGGTCTAGACTGATACACAACATGATTCTTCCACAAATATGGTTTTCCTAAAACAACATCTCAAAATTCAAGGGGAGAAGTATCACATAGTACCTCATCTTTGAAAGGATTGATGTTGTAGGGTAGACGTCATTGTTGGATGACATAGAGATCTCTTCCTTGACAAAGCCAACTGATGGTGTAGGGCTATGGGTGTGGTTTCATTGGCAGGTCCATACGCTTGATGACCTCTGCTAAAATCAAGTTCTTCTGACTATTGCTGTAGAAAATGAAATGAATCGGAGCCCCCTTGACCCACATCTGTGAGTGAAAGAGGCTTCTCCTTCCTCTGGTTCTTCTGGTTCGCTTGGCTAGAATTTGGTGGTAGTGACCATGGCATTGGGTTCAACATCGATAATCTGATTCCCTCCTTTAGGATTTGAATCAGAATCAAAATCAATCTCTGACTCGGAAGCCTTCAGCTCGACCACAAGGGATTGCTTGGAGCGACATTCGTCGGTGTTGTTCCAAGGAATTTTATGTTACTCACACCATTTTCACGTGTCCTTCTTTGTCTTCTAATTGCCCTTCTTGTGTTGTGGCTTGGACGGATTGTCCTAAGGGTGGCCATCGTGACTTGGTACCTTGTTGTGTGGGTTGGGATTGCCTTTGCCCTGCTTCAGCTATGAGGTGTTTGCAGATCCAAACTCTCGTCATTTCTGCTTAAATTTCTTCTCGATCTTGACAGTGTATCTATAATCCATGCCCAATGAGGCAATTTCCAGGAAATCCATTTCTATTTGAATGTATCTATGAAAAGAACTGCGGTATTTGAGCACTAGATGATTCTCAAAATATTTGATACCCAATTTGGTGCGTAGGGTATGGAAAATATTGGTGAATTCTGGTATTGTCTGGTCCCTTTCTTGACATAGGGTGGTCCATCTAGTGTATTGGTCCTCGTAGCTTCCAACAAGGTAGTATTTTTCTTTAATTCTGTCCCAGAAAGAATCCCATGTAGGGGCCACAAAAACAATTTCATATTCCTCCATGACACTTTGCTCAGAGTAAGTATCCCACCAATCTTTAACACGGGGAATGACCTTGAGGAGTGCAAAAGTGATATTTTCCTTATCAAAAAAATTGTGGACTAAAAAATATCCTTCAAGCAGATTCAACCATTTATATACAGAATCCGCATCTATCATTCCTTCAAATAACGGAATATAAAAATTTACCTATACCTTTAAGGGGGTTTCATGGCCGCTTGATGAAAGAGGCTTCTCACGTGGGGAACCGTTGAAGGATCTGTGCGAAGTTGTCCATCATTTCGTTCCATTGTCGTGTGAGGTATTCCTCGAGAAACATTTTAATAGGATATCCTGCTCCATCATATTTATTTTCGTCTCCCATGGGTTTTTGTCGGGCTCGGCATGACCGATCTAGTAACGACTCGATTGGTTCGAGTCCCAACTTCTTATACCCAGACCTTGTCAGGGACATGCACGAAGAAAAATAAATGAAGAGAATACCACTCTGATACCACTGTTATCACCCCATAAATTATGGGAGTCAAATGGTGACTGGAATATTATCTGTATCTAGTATTTTTTTTGACAAATGTTTTTTCATTCTGCAAATGATTTGAAAAGAAAAAGAAAAAAGAAAAGAAAAAAGAAAAAAGAAAAAGAAAAACCAAAAGAAAGAAAAGAGGGCATAAAAGAATTGAAATAAAAGCCCCATCCAATAATGGTAACTTGGCCATACCTTTCAAGCATGGCCAAGTTCTTTTTTTTTTTAAATTTAATGTTGATAGGTTAGGGAATAAATCGGACTAGACTGTCTAATCCTGGTCAGATAGCCCTTAGGTTAGATTAGTGAATAAATCTGACTAGACTGTCTAATCCTGGTCAGATAG